>CATIWO010572522.1:0-17854 GCA_949673435.1 Macaranga tanarius | reverse complement strand
TAGCGGTCTCAAGAATATGGTGGTGCTTGTGTTCAACAACCCCATTTTGTTGAGGGGTATAGACACAAGAATGTTGGTATGTGATTCCTTTTTGTTTAAAAAAATCCCTCATAGAGGAAAATTCTCCACCATTATCAACCCAAATGTTGGCTATGGAAACATGAAAATGTGTTTGGACAAATGAAAAAAAATTGGCAAGTAAATGTTGTGTTTCACTTTTATGATGCATAAAAAATACCCATGTGAATCTAAAATAATCATCCACAATGGTCAAAAAATATTTAGCACCAGAAAGAGAGGCCATTTTATAAGGGCCTCAAATGTCACAGTGAATTAATTCAAAAGGTCTAACAGACGAAATGGAACTAATAGAAAATGGAAGTCTACTTTATTTTGCAAGTGCACAAATGTCACAAACATTATCAGTTTGAAAAGAAAAATTTAACAAATGTTTTGCCATAAAATCTAGTCTAGAGGGAGACAAATGTCCCAAACGATGATGCCACAAAGAGGTGGAGGAGGGAACCTGAGAACTTAGGGAACAGGGAGAAGTCACTACTGTTGATGGAGTTTGAGGTGTTGACTTTGCTGATGCTAACGCAACCAAGTAGTAAAGTCCATTTTGCTGTTCATCCAAACCAATCGTCGTCTTCGTCATCAAGTCCTACAAAATACACCAATTAGGGAAAAAGTGACTGAGCAATTTAAATCTTTTGTTACTCGACTCACAGACATTAAATCCACCTTAAAAGATGGCACACCAAGTACATTCTTTAAAGTAATGGAAAAATTTAAAGGTAAATTCCCAATGGATGTAATCAGAGCTAATCTCCACTTGGCATAGTAACTAGTGGAATAAAAGTGTTCCTATTGCTGTCAACAAGCAAAATTAGAGATGAAGTGATATGGTCAGTAACAGTGTTTATAACAAACCTGAAGAGGCAGCATTGGCTTTGGGATTGGTAGATTCAGTTGTCCCTTTACCCTACATGATAGATAAAAATTATTGAATTTGTAAATCAGAGAGCCCACTTGTCACCGATGGCACTTCCTGTACTATTGGATTTTCCTTCACATGATTGGCTGAAGGTTGATGGCTGTTGGTGCATTTGGAATGTGAGTTTCCAAAATTGGACTTGTTTGATCTAAATTTCGGGTGATCTGGTGGGTACCCATTCAATTTCCAGCATGTTTCTCGTACATGATGATCTTGGTCATAATATGAGCAATGCAAAGGCTTTTGGTTGGATGATTTAGAACGAGAAAGGGAGCCTTGTCCATATCGAACAACTAGGGCCACTGGTTCAGTCCTTCGAACAGCCATGGCAGAATTATCCATCGCTTCACGTTCGGTTCCCAGACTTCGCTGCTTTTCTTCCTGAATAATGGAAGAGTAAGCCTTAGCAATATCAGGTAATGGATTCATCAGTAGGATTTGCCCTCGGATTGCACTGTAGGACTCGTTGAGTCCCATGAGGAATTGCATCAATTTTTGTCTCTTATGGTCTGCTCCACAAGAGCAAACAGTGTCATTATAGGATCCTAGTTCATCCCACAATTTATTTAGCCGTGTATAATAAGCTACAACTGTCATGTAATCCTGTGTAAGACAAGCAATGTCCCTTTAATCTGAAAAATTTAAGGGGCATTGCTTTGAGAAAAATGATCCCGAAGGTCTTCCCATACCTCCTTGGCAGTGGTCAAAAAAATAACATTGTCGGCAATGTCTTGTGTACGTGAGTTAAGGATCCAAGATAGAACCATATCATTGTATTTTTTCCATGAAGCATACTCGTGTGGTTTGGCTGCAGCAGAGGGCATTTTGGTGGTTCCGTCTATGAAGCCCATCTTGGATTTGGCATTCAAAGAAATCGTCATGGCTCTACACCAAGTCGAATAATTATCCCTATTGAGGGGTTTGGAAACAAGCACCATTCCTGGATGATCAGAATGATGGAGAAAATATGGATCAGCAGCATCAAACTTGCCTCCATTTGACGATTGTTGTTCTGTCATGGTGAGGAATAACGAAAGAAAAATGAAGAAAAGGGTATCATTTCCTGCTCTGATACCATGTAAAATAAGAGAAACTGATATTTGGTTTTGAATAATTTTTATTGAACCATGTTGGAATTCGAGTTGGGTTCGCCCATGACGGGTTGAACTGAACCGAATGATTATTCTATTTATATTATAGTTTATTATAATATAAAGTTAATTAAATAGAATTGTAACTCTTGGAAGAGTTACAACCCTTGGATTATAACTTGTATATATATATATATCATTTTTAATGATGGATGTTAGAAGAAAATAGATATATTCCTCTCTACAAAAAATAGAATAATTCTCTGCATATTAAAGAAACAAAAAGGAAGTAAATTGGGTTGTGAAAATCATAGTACAAGTTTTAAAAATTTGCATTTTGACTTGGCATTGAAGATTTAATCAAACTTTTGTGGAATCATCAAGAGGTTAGTGTTCCAAACTTGTTTTAGTTTATAATTTCACATTATTACATTGGTATCAGAGCATGATTGATGATTCCCATGAGAATTTGCTGATTAAATTCGTTTTTGAGTGTTTATATGCTTGAAATTATATTTTTGATATATGGTTGAAACAGCAACTTTATGTCTATTTTCGGACTTGCATACTATGTTTTATGCCATGAATTTTTACATATATTTAAAGTTCGTAATGCAAGCTTTAAAATGGTATAGAACATTAAATTTGGTTGAGTATAGACAAAGTTATGATTGATCAAAGTTGTCTACTTGCAAAATCGTATTCTGGAATTTTCAGACTTAAATTCCAAAGGTTGAAGATGACTTATTAATCACTTCTATAATAAGAGTTTGAACTTCAAACTCATACTTATAGATGTCTATATTAAAATCTAATTACACCATTGAACTCAAAACAGTCATATTATGGGGGGTAGAAAAATTTTCAGAGACGGAATCCATCTCTTTGGCGGTACATGGACTGCATGCGCCACGTGCGTGAGTGGACTTCGTCTGGCTACTGTTTGCAGCCAGCAAAACAGTCCCACGCGCGCTGACGGTGCGTGGGGGCGCGTGCGGAGGATGTAGAAGGCGGTTTTTGACACCGCCACCACCACTGGACTCCATATTTTTTGTAGAATTTTTTTATATATTAAAATTATTTTTTCAATAATTAAATTATTTATTTTCTAATTTTAATTTTGAGTAAAAGAAAATTCAAAATAAAATTATTTTGATTAAGAAAAATTCTGAATAAATATTAGTAATTTTATAATATTTATAATTGATGGAGTTGAGGTCTAGTGGGAGAAAATTAATTTTTGGAAGTATGAAAATTAATTTTTAAGTTATTTTAGTAATTAAAATACAATTTTTATTGAAAAATTCATAATAAATTGTATGTATATCCAAAAATTATGATTCCAGTCTTGAAAATTTTCTAAAATTAAGGAGAACCCATATGTATATTATTTATTATATGATTGTGTTTTGAGTTC
Organism: Macaranga tanarius; assembly: GCA_949673435.1. Classification (NCBI taxonomy): domain Eukaryota; kingdom Viridiplantae; phylum Streptophyta; class Magnoliopsida; order Malpighiales; family Euphorbiaceae; genus Macaranga; species Macaranga tanarius. Next base: position 14,349 of record CATIWO010572522.1, on the reverse strand, counting down.
ATATTATGGGTTTTTTATGCATTATATATATATTATGAAGTATTTGTTTAATTGTGAATTATTGAATTGTTATGTCATTACTTCATAATATGAGCATTCTATGATCGGTAGAATTCATAGAAATTCTCATTTAGAATTATGATTGACGCAATTTAAATTAAATTATTAAATTTTGACATATGAAAAGAATGATGATTGGGAACATAGTAAACTTTCTCATTTAATTTATATGAAACTGTTTAATAATTTAATATTGAAGTTGTAACAAATTATAATGTGTATATTAACATAATATTGTCACTTGTATTTTTATGTAGTTTGTGATTAACTATGGCAACAAAAAATATTATTGCTGAGTTGAATAAGGGTGAGAAGCTAAATGGTGATAATTATAACATTTGACATTTTAAAATGCAATATGTCCTGGAGGAACAAGATGCTCTAGAGGCTATTACTAATGTCATGAATGAACCTCAAGCTAGTGAGGGGAATAGTGAACAATATACGCGTGATATGGCCGCGTATAATGCTTGGAAGAAAAAGAATTCTACTGCCAAAGGAATTTTGATAAGTTCCATGAGCGATAATTTAATTTTTGCGCATCAGCATTTTCCAACTGCTCAAGCTATATGGCTCGCTCTAAAGGAAAAGTTTTAAGAAATTTCTGTCTCTAGACTTAGGCAGTTGACTATCAAATTTGACACCTTTAAGAAAGTCCCAAATAAGACTATGAAACAACATTTGAGGGACATGTCAAATATGATAGTGGAATTAAAATCCGCTGGATATAACTTCACTGAAGAGCAACAAGTTCAAGCCGTGATTCGATCTTTACCTGTAAGTTGGGAGCATATGAAAGTCAATATGACTCATAATGAGAATATTAAGAATTTTGCTGACATTGCTCACCATTTAGAACTTGAGGATGAGCGCCTTGAGGCGGCTAAACCTGATGCACAAGCATATGTAGCTGTATCAAGTTCCAACAATATTTCTAGTTTTAAACGGAAAAGAAATTTTGGCAAATAAAAAGCCAATCAGGCAGTAAAGATTAACAAGGGACCAAAGCAAGGTAAGTACTCACACAAATGTCTAAAGAAACGCGATGGAAAGAAGGACAAGACAAATATAAATTGTTACAATTATGGTAATGTGGGTCATTTTGCTCGTGAATGCACTGAGCCTAAAAAGGTATTGTCCTTATTACCTTCTTATCATTATGTTTCAGAAATTCATATCTCTAGTACGGTTTTGCTTACTGAATCCGCTTCTATGTAGATTGTAGACTCAAGGGCAACGGACCACGTAGCTGGAGATAGAATTGCATTTGTGGATTTTTATCGAATTTCAAGTGAAAAAAAAAATATTTTTATGTGGGTACAAATGATAAAGCTGAAGTAAAAGGAATCGGAACATGCAAATTGAATTTGCAAGGTGGTCGGGTTCTATACCTACATGATGTTCTTTATGCTCAAAAGATTCGATGAAATTTGGTCTCTGTACTTGTTCTTTTAAAACTAGGATATAATTTGTACTTTAATGATTATTATGTAAGAATTGCTGATAGAACTATATTTTATGGTTGTGGACATGTTTTTTATGGATTTATGGTTTTAGACACACATTATAATAGCAATAATAATGTTTGTTTTTCTTTACTTATTGAGTCTACCAATGATAATATGGATGCTAGTTTATGGCATGCTCGATTAGGGCATATTGGGCGAGATAGAATGAATATACTTGCTCGTGATGGTCTTTTAGGATCGAACACGAAATTTATATTGCCCACTTGTGAACATTATTTACAAGGCAAAGTAAGTTGAAAACCTTTTGGTAAGGGCACTAGAGCTGAGTATCCTTTGCAACTTGTTCATTCAGACATCTGTAGACCAATGAGTGTTAAAGCAAGGCATGATGCTTTATATTTGTTTGCGTAAAACTCTGCAAGTATACAGAACCGACAAGTAGTACTAAAGATATCGTTCCCACAGAGATTTTAATCTATCTACCTATTAATTTATCTCTAATTGTTTAAAGCATCCAATTATAATGATCAATTTAATTATTATTAATTGAAGCTAAATAAACTATAAATCCTATTTTTATACTCAATTAACCAAATCTAAAACAACCATTAGGAAATTAATTCACCTCACAATCATTAACCAATTTTCCTTCCCTTAATTCAATTATTCATACAAATCCTGAGCTATCTAAAATGATAATCACCTCTCTCAAGGTTGACTATACTACTCTGCACTCTTTAATTAAGATCATGCAATCCAATTCTCATTGCAATTACAAACCCTAACCAATTGAATCACAAAGTTTAATCTCAACTCTTAAGGAATTAAATCAATTCAATCTATCTCTAGCAATGAATCAATTTCATTTATATTTATAGTTCCATTAAGACAATATCTCTCAATGCATAATCTTAATTTAAATCATGTCAATGCTGTCCAAACACAAATAAGCATTAATCTCAATAAACATAATTTTGCATGAATAAAAGATTTATTAAGAAGGAAAATATGACTAATTCATGTTCGGATCCTTAATTCCCTAATGAATAAAAACCTAGCCTATCATAATTAAACTAAACTCAAAAGACAAGTAAAAGAAATCCATCACCAATTACAAGAAATAAAAAGAAGAAAATAGAAATTCAATCTCTTGATCTCTCCAATCTTTAATCTCCAATCTTGGTCTTCAATAATGCCCTAAGGTCTTCCTTTTTTATGTCAAAAGATAATTTTCTATATGGTCTCTTATTCCTTTTATAGCTTCCCTTCAATTCCCTTTAGATTAGGGTTAAAAGAAGTCAATCGTATGTTTTCTCTTCCGCACACACGACCATGTTATTTTCCAACACGCCCGTGTCTTCCTTGTATGCAATATCTGGGCACCTACACGGCCATGTCCCGAGTCATGTCTCTTATTATATAAAATTGGCAGTGCATCACATGGCCTGACACACGGGCGTGTCCCGACCTGTGTTCAGGGTATTCAAATCTTCCAGCGGACTACACGGGCAGACACACAGCCATGTTGTTGCCTGTGTTCTCAAAAGCTTCAAAAATTAACTTCAATTGCTTCTAATCTTCGATTGATCCATATCCAACCTTGATTAATGACCTACAAATATCAAATAAACATAAATATCCTATCTAAATAGAAATTAACACACTTTATCACAAAATTCACATAAATTACATACCTAAAACATAACAAAATATACCCTAATCAGTTTCACTATCAACTTTTTGAGTCTATTATATTCTCTCGATTAGTAGCGGTCTCATTCTCAAAGTGGCTAAAATTACCTCCTAAATCAGTTACATTTAGATCAACATCTAATTTTCTCAATTCCACCAATAAAGGTAGCTTTACCGTTGTTGTTGACAAACCTCACAAGCACACGGATCATGAATTATAGCACAAAAAATATCATTCCCACGAAGACTGTATATTGAGTACTAATATTTTTACTTATATTCTCAGCTAGTAAATTAAATAAAAGTGAATTTTGTAATAAAATAAAATATAACAATATAATTAAATTGTAATCAAATAATAAAAAGCTTAGAGCCTAGGTTTAGTTTCACTATTCCAATCTGATTATGAACACATTGTCATATAAAAAACATTGATTTTAGTTAAGGGTAATTGTTCTAAAATACCTAACAACTCTCTCGAGTTCAATTAAGCATGTAAAGATTAAAGTTTAACCTACTGTCATAGTTAAGAAGTTAATCTAAACTCATTAAGTTTCTTAACAATTAATCTACCACCATAGACCCCTGTCTACTGTCATGGTTCCCCGAGGAGCTCAGCTACTCTCGTGGTTGAGTGATCTAAGTTCTAAGAGTCTTAAGCTAATAAATTCCCCTAACTCTCATTGGTGAATTTACCCATAAACATGCAAACAACCTGGCTAGGAATGAAAGTATAAATTAAGTGCAACTCATAGAATTAACTAAAAATCAAAATAAATAAATAAAATCTTGTGTTCAATCACATAATGGAATAGCTACTCCTAACCTAAACTCTAAAAGAAAACTAGCCACGCATGGTTGTGGCGAAAAACATAAACATAATTAAAGATGAAAAAGAAATTCTTCAATCTTCATTTAACTCTGGTTCGTGACTTCTGTCAATGACAAAAGATATCTTATAGCTCCTCATAATCCTCCTTTTATAGAGTCCATGAGGCAAAGAATTTGAAAACCCTTAAAATTTTCTTCCTTTTCGGGCAAGAAAACTCACTTTTTATTCGACATGGCTTGTTTGTGTCGCATTATAAATTAAAATCCAATGAACATACGACTTCAAGCATGACATTGATGAGGGCGTGTCGAAGTAATTCTTTTCTTTTCTTTTAGTAGATTATCACACAGTCTGGCGCATGGCTTTATGAAAAGCGTGTCACTTTGTTATGCTCCTTCGTTACTTTGACATGGTTTAAGACATGGTTTGTAATATGGCTTGTACAAGCCATGTTAAATATATTTTCACATGGCGTGGCCATGCATGGTTTGAATAACGCTTTCCCACATATCGTGCTAAAATATTTCCTTTTCTTCTAGTTTCACAAATAACCACATGGCTTTGCACACGGTTTGGAGAAGGCGTGTTGACAAAAATTCTTACTCTTCAGGGATTTCCTCTTTAGACTTAACTACAAAAATAAAAATAAATTAATATTGAACAAAAATTCCTTTAAATATGCTTTAAATAAAAAAATACTAATAAACACTAATACTAATATATTTCCTAATTAAACTTAAATTCTACCCAAATTATTCTAATTTTCATTCAATAATTCATTAAAAATTAACTCAAATATATGTAAATATTATACATATCAAACCCATACTAAAGCTTTGTTTGTCCTCAAGCAAAAATTAAATTTGAAATTTAAAGAACAAGCTCAACTAAAGATATATAGCTTCTAAGACATGCAAATCGATAATACCGACGCTGAAACTTGTTTACTAAAGAGGATAATCGAACAAAAATACATCATATATGAATAATTTACTAATTATAGCCCAAGCATATAACTCTTCAAAATCCAACGAACATGACTCTAAAAGAGAAGCATTAAGGTCTATAACTCTTTTTATTGAACCATAGTTGTGAATGCATTTTACGCTCCATTTCACAAATAATTTTTTTTTTACTCTCTCTAATTAAATCTTCCCATTCTTAGTATCCCCCACCGTTCCCGTATTACTAAGCATAGATACCGCCAAGCGGGTCCTTTAGATACTCATACTCTAATTAGAGCATTGGAGTATATTTAGAGCATAAAAATAAATTAGATTTTTAAGTACTGCTCTTACATGAGAAAATAGAGAAATATATTTTTTATTCTTTTTTTTAATTTTTTTAGAGTTACAAACCCGTAAGCATCCTCTCCTAAAATCATGCACAAATTCAATTTCGAAGCTCATGCTCAGGTTATGAAAACTAATTTTTTCATACACAATGACCATGTACAACCATCTTAAATAATAAACTATTCAATAGTTCGATAATTGAACCGAAAATGCACACTTATATACTATTATTCTTAAATTGCAACTGAGTATCAATTTTGCAAAATAAGACAATTAAAAATTGTAAAGGCAAGCTAAGCAAAAATATGGGGAAATCGAGTTGAAGGTTAATGAATACTGAATAATTACCCAATATTAACACACCTTTTTTTTAAATTAAAAGCTAAATGACATGCAAAAATAAAATGAAATAGAAATAACATACAAAAATAAAATATAAACCTTCCTTCACACTAGCCACGTCATTGTCCCCAATGACAAAAACACACACAAAAAGATAAAAATAAAATAAAAGAAAAGAATAAAGAGGAAAAGAAAAGAAGAATATTGCCCTAAAATTTGTAGTCATTAGATATCTGAAAGGAGCATAAAACAGAAGAGCTAGAAACCATTATCCAAAATACAAACCAAAAAGTTAAATGCATAACATCCTTAAACAAAATAAAAAAAGAAATAAAAGAAAACAACATTAAACATCCTAATAAAAATAAGAAATTAAAAGAAAAATAACAAAAGTAAAGAACATCGGCCATCCATAGGGGCAAAATTTATGAGAGAAATTTTGACATGACATGATGAATGCCATATTACAAACCGTGTTGTCATCGACATGATAAATAGTGAGAATTTTGAATTTGATTTTAACACGACATGATGTTACTGTTTCTCATGGTGTGTCTCATGGAGTTGAATGAAAATTATGAAATGAGCTTGTACACGACATGATAAATGGTGTGTGATAAATGGCTTATGACAAACCGTGTGTGAAGTTTGGATGAGAATTGGTGAAAAGGGTCGGACACCGCATGAAGGATGTCGTGTCCCATGTCGTGTGTAATGCAAATTTTTTTTTATTTCAAAAAATTTGGACATGGCATGAAGGATGCCGTGTCTCATGTCATGTGCAAGGCATAAAAAAATGAGTGGACATGATACGACATGAGCATGTCGTGTCCCATATTGTGTATGGTTAGTGTGGCTCTATTTTTAGAAGGGATGCTTAACACAGTAATAAATACGGCATATCAATGTCGTGTGGAAATAATTTAAACTATGGAAAAATTAATTCATACCTTGGCATGGTAAGATATATGTTGTGCTAGAGCCCGTGATGCCTTGGAAGCATTCAGATGCTCAGTTCCTGCTCTCTTTTTTGCCATCCTTAAAGAACCTAAGTGAAAAAGAACTAAAAACTAAGAGAACTAACAAGAAAATAACATGCAAAAATTTGAAGTAAATAAAAATTAAACACAAAGAAAATAGAAAGAATATTGGGTTAGCGCTAATTTTTAGGTCTTTTAGCTTGACCATGGTGGTGATGCTGTCATTTTGCATCAACGAGTGTGTAAGAGACACTCTGAAGTCTCTCCTTATTGGCGTGATAGGGCTTGAGGCATTGTCCATTGACTTTGAAAGTGTCATTTGCATTATTTACTAATTTAATAGCTCCATGAGGGAAGAGTTGCTTGATCTTGAACGGACCCGACCATCTTGACTTGAGTTTTTTAGGGAAGAGCTTTAATCTTGAGTTGAAAAGGAGTATTAAATCCCCTTCTTTAAGTTCCTTTTTCTGCAAATGCTTATCATGCCATCTTTTTATTCTTTCCTTGTAGATTTTTGCATTCTCATAGGCATCCATCCTGAACTCTTCTAGTTCATTTAATTGTAGAAACCTTTTTGCACTAGCCTTTGCTAAGTCGAAGTTGAGAAACCTCGTAGCCCAAAATGCCTTGTGTTCTAGTTCGACAGGAAAGTGACAGGACTTCCTAAAAACCAAGTGAAAAGGTGAAGTTCTAATCAAATTTTTAAAGGCGGTTCTATATGCCCAGAGTGCATCATCCAAAGTTAACCAATCTTTGCGTGAAGCATTGATTGTCTTCTCCAATATGCTATTCGATTCTCTATTGGAGATCTCCACCTGATTGCTTATTTGAGGATGGTACGGTGTAGCCACTTTATGCTTGACCCCATACTTTATAAGAAGGCTCTCAAACTGATAGTTGTAGAAGTGAGAACCACCGTCACTTATAATGGCTCTAGGGGTTCCAAAATGAGTGAATATATTCCTTTGAAGGAATTTAGTAACTGCCTTAGCATTATTGGTTTGTGAAGCGACCGCTTCAACCCATTTGGATACGTAATCAACTCCAACTAAGATGTATTTATTTCCATAGGAGCTTGGAAATGGACCCATAAAATCAATTCCCCAGATATCAAAAAGCTCAATCTCCATGATGATTGTAAGTGGCATCTTATTGCATCGGCTTATGTTCCCTGTCCTTTGACAACGATCACATTTGAGCACAAATTCTCTAGCATCTTTGAAAAGAGAGGGCCAATAGAATCCACTTTGGAGTACTTTCACTGCTGTCTTAGTTGAGCCTGTATGTCCCCCATACTTTAGTGAATGACAATGAGTAAGAACTCCTAAGATTTCACTATCCGGGACACATCTTCGTATTAACCTATCCCCACATCTCTTGTATAGATAAGGCTCATCTCAAAAGTATTGCTTCACATCCCAAAAGAATTTTTTCTTTTAATGGTAGTTAAGATCAAAGGGAAGAACGCCACATGCTAAGATAATTCACTAAATCAGCATACCATGGAATACCTTCTTGAATTTTCATTAATTATTCACCAGGAAGATCATCAAAAATGGAGAGAGAATCTAAATTTGGATTTTACTCAAGGTGAGAGAGGTGATCCGCCACTAAGTTTTCTGTTCCCTTACAATCTCGAATCTCTAAATCAAATTCTTATAATAGAAGGATCCAATGAATGAGTCCTGGCTGAGCATCCTTCTTTACTAGGAGGTACTTGAGGGCTGAATGATTAGTATAAACAATCATCTTGCTTCCAACTAAATAAGATCAAAATTTATCCATTGCATGCACCGCTGCTAATAACTATTTTTCAGTTGTTGCATAGTTGATCTGGGCTTCATAAAAAATGTGACTGATGTAATAGATTACATAAGCCTGCTTATCTTTTTATTGTCCCAAAACAGCTCCTACAGTATAATCACTAGTGTCACACATAATTTTGAATGGGAGACTCCAATATGGTGGTTGCAACACAGATGTTGTAATCAAGGCTTCCTTTAACCTGTGAAAAGCATTTAAACACTCACCATTAAACTTAAAGGTGATATCTTTAGAAAGCAGATTGGCCAAAGGTTTAGCGATCTTAGAAAAGTCTTTGATAAAGCAACGATAAAACCCAGCATGACCAAGAAAACTCCTTATTCCTTTGGTAGAGGTAGGTGGCGGAAGTTTTTTGATCACTTTGATCTTAGCTTTGTCCAATTCGATGCCATTCTCGGACACGATATGCCTAAGCACCACTCCTCTGGTCACCATAAAGTGACACTTCTCCTAGTTAAGTACTAGGTTAGTTTCCTCACAATACTGCAACATTTTAGAAAGGTTATCCAAACATGCATTAAATGAAGAACCATATACAGAAAAATCATCCATAAAAACCTCCATTATGTCCTCAATAAAATCAGAAAATATAGACATCATGCATCGTTGAAAGGTAGCAGGTGCGTTATATAACCCAGAAGGCATTCTCCTATATATATATGTTCCATAAGGATAAGTGAATGTGGTTTTCTCTTGGTCATCAGGATGATCTGAAAGAAACCTGAATAACTATCTAAGTAGCAAAAGAATGAATGATTTGCTAACCTTTCTAAAAGTTGATCTATGAAGGGTAAAGGAAAATGATATTTCCTAGTAGCTTTGTTCAATTTCCTATAGTCTATGCACATGCGCCACCCTGTTACAGTCCTAGTAGGAATCAACTCATTATGCTCATTATTAACCACCGTTATTCCACTTTTTTTAGGGACTACATGGATCGGGCTAACCCAATCACTATCCAAAATAGGATAGATAATCCTTGTATCAAGTAATTTCATTATCTCTTTTTTTCCTACATCTTTCATGTTAGGATTTAATCTTCGTTGATTTTCAATTAAAGGTTTAGTATCTTCTTCCTTGTGTATCCTCTGCATGTAAATAGAGGGGCTAATTCCCTTAAGATCATCAATGGTGTAGCCTATAATTTTCCTATGTGGCCTAACTCTCCTAAGTAATTTCTCTACTTAATCATCATTTAATTTAACATTCACAATAATTAGATAAGTAGAATTTAGACCAAGGAAAGTATACCTCAAAGATGAAGGAAGAACTTTTAATTCTACATTAGGTGCATTTTCTTTCTTCAAAGTATTGACACAGTATAAATTTGAATTCAAGGGCTTATACCTGGTTGATTGCCTTTTGTTTAGTGTGGGATGAGCATTGAGATAGTGATTAAACATTACCACCTCTTGATTACTGTCATCTTAATTTGCATCATGGACCAAGCATACTTTAAGTAGATCTTGGGCGAGTTGCTGTTCAAAATTTTCTTGCACATAACACTCTATCGCGTCAACTTAACAACATGACCCCATTATTGTGGTTTGGTTTGCCATCTTAAAGACGTCAAACTCCACTTTATTGTCCCCAATTTCAAGTAAAATTTTTCCTCTCTTGACATCTATTATTGCACCAACTGTAGCTAGGAAAGGAAATCCTAAAATTATTGTGATTTGTCAGTCCTCTTCCATCTCCAAGATGATAAAATCACCGGGCACATAATAGTCTCCAACTTTGATGGGCACATCTTTAAGAATTCTATAAGGATAGATGATTGATCTATCAGCAAGTTGTAGTGACACCGTTGTTGGTTGTGGTTCTCTTATGTTCAAATGCCTGTAAAAAGAAAGAGGCATTATGCTAACACTTACACCTAAATCATATAAAGACTTACCTATAAATTCACTCATAATAGTGCAAGGGATAGTGATACTCCCTGGATCCTTAAGCATTTATGGAAGCTTATTTTGAATGACTACACTGCACTCTTTATTGATAGGAATGGTTTCATGATCTTCCCACTTCCACTTATGAAATATGATGTCCTTGAGAAATTTAGAATAGGCTAGCATTATGTTGATCACGTCCAAAAGTGGTATATTGAGCTTGAGTTATTGGAATGATTTCACAAACTTCTCAAATTGCTTGTCCAACTTCGATTTTTTTGCCTTTGAGGGAAATGCAATGGTGGAGTCTTGAGAGGCAATTCCTTCTTCTCGTTTATCTTTTCTTCCTTCAATTCAGTCCCTGTTTCCTCCTTTTGTATATCTCCTTTATCTTGCTTTTTATTTCAACCTCAGGTAGTTGCTTCCCACTCTGAAGTGTAATGGCCTTTGCATGTTCTTTTGGGTGTTCTGGTTGATTAGGAAGCATACCACTCTGTCTTAAGCTTGAGGCTTGAGATGCAACTTGATTCTCTAACATCTTATTATGGGCAAAGAGCTGTCCCACTTGAGATGTTAAATTCCGAATAGCCTCCTCTTGGTTCTTTTGAATCTTCTCTTAATCTTTTAGAAAATTTTCCATTATGGACTCAAGATCAGGTTTTGTCTCACTTTGTTAGTGGAACGTGTTCTTCTATTGGAATCTAGGCAGTGGCTGCTTAAATCCTTGATTAGTGTTTTACACCCCTCCTTGATTAGTCCATGAAAAGTTTGGGTGATTACACCACCTCGGATTGTATATATTGGAATAGGGATTCCCTTGGCCTCGTTGAAAATTATTTAGAGCATTAAGTTGCTCTAGAGATTGATTCTAAGAAGCGAGACCTCCTTGGCACTCAATTGTAAGGTGTCCTCCTCCACAAGGCTCACAAGAATAAACGGCCATTGGATTTAAAACTTTTGTAGCTTCTAATTTTTTAGTTATCATGTCAATCTTGGCATTAAGAAGATTCCACCCATCCACCTTATGTAGTCCTGCAACTTTTCTTGATGTACTTCTCTCTCCTTGCCATTGGTAATTATTTGATGCCATAGTATCAAGAAGATTGCAATCATTTTCGGGTGTTTTGCTCATAAAGGAGCCTTGAGCTATAGCATTAATAGTGATCCATATTGGCTCAGTGAGTCCTTGATAAAAAGTTTGAATGAGCAACCATTATGGAACTCCATGGTGAGGATGTAACACCTATCATTTTAGATGTACTATTCATGCATATTAGTTTCTTGACATGTGGAATAGAGTCTTGGGTTACATTTAAGTTTGGCATATGCATTGGTAGAGAGGGGTATATTTATAACAGAAGTTTGGATCTTTTTGTCAAGATAGAAAGTTATGGATTTTTGGGTAATTGTCCTAGTTCATTAAGGATGTGTAGAGATGGTTTGTGATATTTGTGTATATTTATTTGGTTATTATTATATTAGTTGTGTAGGGAATAAATTGGCATTTATTATAGTTGTTGGGTATTTAATTTTAATAGACTTTGGGGTTAGCATTTGTTGGCTTTTAATTGGTTAATATTTTATTTTGTGTATGTGTATTATTATATGGTGTAATAGTGAATGGAGAGTGTAGAGAATTGGGAGAAGAAGAAGAGTCAATTTTGATTGAGTTGGAGAGCTTTGACTCCTTGTTTTTATAAGAATTTGGACAGTATTTGAAGGTCTATATCAATTGAAGCATCAATTTGGTAAGCTTCCATTGTGTTTTTGATTGAATTGGTTGAGTTATGTTGGTTGTCATTTTCGTGCTCTGCCTCTCTATTTTTCAGCCACATTGTTTGTGCCATATCTTGAGCTTTACAGCTCTGATTTGTACAAGGTTGGATTCCCTGGAAACTTCAGAGAGTCCTTTACATTTTTTATGTTTTGAGTTTTGTTTGATTCTGTCATTTTAAGGGGTCAATAGGGCTGGACATCTTCTTGCTCCTGTGAGTCCCATATTTTGGCCAAATGGATTGTAAAATCCATAATTAATTCCACATATGTCCTAATTTAGTAATTCCAATTGGAATTTGTTATAGACATATAAACTTAGCTCTGATAGCAATTTAGAGGTTGTTGGACTTGTGTGTGTGTGTGTTTAGGTCTTATTGAGCTTAGAGCTATTTGTGCATTTTGGTAAAGTTAGGATGGAATTCAATGTTGCTTGTTGTATTGATGTATGATTTTGTGTATGGAGTGACAAAGGAAAGGAAAGCATTCATCATTAAAGGGAAGACTCTTTTTAGAGTGGAAGTATTTAGAGGTAAGTACCTATGAATACTTATTGTATACATATACTTATTCATTATGTGTATTATTGTATATTCCCTATTGATGGAATTGAATGCCTATTTAGATTGGTGAATGTGATGTGGAATGAGTTCCACTTTTTGTGTATTGGAATTATGATGAGGATATGGTTAAATGATGGTGTATTAAGGAATGGTTGTTATAATGGTTTATTGTGATGAAATGAATGGCATTTTATTGTGTTGTGTGGATTGTGTGCTATTTCACTTGAAAGTTAAATATGTGAGGAAGTGAGGATTGTGTGATTTTGAGATGGGCAGGCTGAGCCGAGTAAATAGCTACCCAATTGAGACTGAGCCAGGTGGATAGTCTCACTAATGGCCATTTGAGTGAGGTAAAAATATTATGTGTGATAGGCAAGCTGAGCCGAGTGAATAGCTACCCAAGTGAAACTGAGCTGGGCGGATAGTTTCACTAATGGCCATTTTAATGAAAATGAATTATGAGGAATATATCTATGAAGCTAAGTATGAGGTTGTGTGTGAGGAAAGTCCTATCCGAATACTAACTTGCATATATGCATTTGTGCATTGTGTGTATATATATATTGAATGTTGATTGAATGTGAGTTGTGATGTATGAGAATGCTAGTTGCGAATTGCGGAAATGATGAAATTGGGTGTATATGAGGCACCATTAATGTTGTTTGAATGTTTGGGAATCTTATTGTGATGTTTTGAATGTTGCACATGTTGTTAGACATGCCATGTGGTGTTAAAACATTGTTATGCATAAGTTAGTTATTAGTGTAGATGTGCCCTATAGCCATTCATGTATATAGACATTGTATATTTATCCCCATGGCAATGAAATATTCATTTGGATCAAAGTGTGTGTTTATTTGAATATTTACCCTTAGTATCATGTTGAATGAGTTTATTATCAAGAGTTGATAATATGAGTGACAAACTCATTTCGTAGATATACTATAAATGTTCATAGTCATTGGATTAATATATGGGTGCTATTAATCCCTAGACTATCACCTCTCTCTATTTTCCTTGATCGGTATATGATATCGATAGTGGGAGGTAGTGAGTCTTATACTACTTGATATGAGATATCAAAATAGACATGTGGATACTCATGTGATGGGTGGATTGAACTGTGACGTAAGATTTGTGATTGCATGGATATTCACTTAAGTTAACAATCACAATCTTGGGCATGATGGTGCATGTGGTCCTTCGACCTGAGGCTACACGGTCATCCACATATGGTTCGTTAGAGTTTGTTACCGCTTACATACATGTGGTAACCACGTGTGGGTATATGGCGTGTGGTGGCTCCAATTGGTTATATGTAGGGATGAGTGATCGGCCAAGATGGAATTCATTACCTGTAGTCAACCGGGATAAGATCCTATGCTATCTAAGTTATTCTTGATGAATAAGTACCTGGCCAGGTCAAACTTGACTTACCCGAAAAGAGTTTCGGTGCTAGAAAAGAGTTTCTAGTAGTAGTCGTGTTTTATCAAGAATTGAACTTAAGATGAGGTCATATGATTAAGGCAATTAGAGTTTGACTAAACCGTGACTCTAGCCAAAATTGGGATCTTGTAATGAAGGGACATTCTGTGCACGGTAATTGTGTTCGGTGGTTTATGTGGATCTA
>CATIWO010572430.1:0-15560 GCA_949673435.1 Macaranga tanarius | reverse complement strand
ATGAAAATCCGTTTTATCCAGAAAACATGAATCAAGCAAAATACAATAAGGGTACATTTCAAGAAGACAATAAAGCAAGTATAAGACCATTCTGAGTCACAGAGGCGCACACCTCTGCGTCACAGGGGCGTGCGCCTCAGCAAAAAGGGGCGCACGCCTCATCACATAAAGGCGCATGGCTAATTAACGGTCAGAAATTCAAAATTGAGGTGCTACAGTGCAGAGGTGTGTGCTTCTGCAAATAGGGGCGTGCGTGTCTACATAGAGGCGTGCGCCTCTATGAAGCATGCACGCCCTCTGGTGAATCACAGAGTGTATCAAAATGCTAGTTTGATGCCAATAATTCAAAACAACACTTCAAATCAATATACAAAAGCTAGAAACAAGCTGATAACTTAATGAACACCAAGAATAAATATTTAAATGAATCACGGAATAATTAGACAATGAGCAATTGAATAAAATAAATTTTAAAATAGAAGGATAAAAAGGTGTTACTGTGAAGCTTGAATCAAAAGAATTTTGCCCTCAGATAGTCCAAATTGCTCCTTTTTACTTCTGGTTCGGATTCAGATCACAAATTATGTCTTTGGATTTTTATTTTGCTTCTTTCTCTTTCATTTTCTTTTTTTCTTCCCTTTTTTCCTCTCTGGTTTCCTTTCTTTTTCTCTCTCGCTCTTTTTTCTTCTGATTTGTCAACAACTCTTTGTTTTCTTTACAGACTCTCCTATTTATAAGCCCTTCCCACTCCTTGTTTTTCCTTTATTCTCTCCCATTTACTCCCCCATTAAACTGCCACTAATGGCAGTAAATACAGAACGTGAAATAGTTGTCCCACGTTCTGTGTTCTGTGTGTTATTGTATATTTTTTTTCACTCTACATAACTGAGGCGTGCGCCTCTTCGTTGAGGCGTGTGCCTCTTTGTTGAGGCGATCACCTCTACTGATGAGAAATGGGCTTTAAATAGGCTTGATCTGGTTTGGGCTGAAAGCTGTGGTTTGGGCTGAAAGCTTTGGTTTATAGGCTGGGTTAGGTGTTTTAGGTTTGCTAGGTGAGTTTTGGGCTTTTCCAAATGGATCTGAATCCAATCCTTCATCAATTTGGGCTTAAATGCAGACTTTCATCATTGGGTTTTACTCTCGTGGGCCGGGCTGGACCTCATGTCCACAATAGCCTTTTATTATATAGAACATACATTATAGTAAACATTATTTTGTAGAATAGATTTCTCCTACATGAATCATATATCATAGTAAAAATTATTAGTAGTTTTTCTATTTAATAATAGGGGGAGAAAATGATGAAATTTGAATTCTATATTTATTTTTTAAATAATCTCACCTTACCATTAGTTTAGAATACCACTGAAATTATTAATAGTTTTGAAAAAAAAAAAACTAATATTTTGATAGGATGTAAATATTTCATTTGCATCCTCCTCAGCAGATTCAGTCTGCACTTCCGTACGCAATTTCTGATAAGGTAGATGGCTAACAAGAACTTGTTCCGCGAGTGAGCCAAATGATAGATGGGTTAATATTTAGTTAAAAACAAAGGGAAAATTTTCCCCTCTCAAAGTTCAAATTATTCCCAGAAAAGAGCTATCATCTCTTTGCAGTTATAGTAACTAGAAAACTGAAAGATAGACCAAGGCACAGAAAGATTTTTTTGTTTATGTAAATGGTATACAAATTGAGATATAAAATGGTTCAAAATGACACAGGTTCCTGAATTTAAATACCTAAGATGCATGAACCCATCGAGTATTAAATTAAGAAAATTCCGATACATAAAACACATCTGACCCAGGAGAATACAAGAAAGGATTAAAAAAATCATCTGTCAAAATATGTTGCCAACTCGCCCCCGATTGCAGCAGGGATCCTTCTAACTCGCATTCTTGACTACCTTTCTTTCTGTATTAACACTACCTTCCACTAACCTGTGTCCCTTATTGTTTCAAGGAAGCTACCTCCCCAGCCCCCCCCAACCCACCCCCAAAAAAAAAAATCATATGCTCTCTTTTATTTTTCAAACAATCAGGGCTCACCTATACCTTTTGCAGACGATAGAAAGAAAGGAAGGCAACAGAATGGAACAACAGGATAAAAGAGGGGATACAAAACTCACACCCGGGGGAGAATTTCCCCACACTAAAGAAAAACTACAAATAGGAGTTTACTGTCAAGACTGAACAGCTAGCCTCTGAAGATGCTCGAAAAAGACTTGAAGGCTCACATCATCTGTGAATATCACATCTGAACCAGCAGCCATCTCATGGGCATTATTATAGGTAGCTGATGGATTCAACTTTGCCAATAAGAACCTAGCCTGCTCGAGCATGACACAAGATGATAAAACCAAAGTAAGCTTTTAGATAAGAATGAAAACAGCTTCCAACACTTGAAGCAACAAATTTAGAGAACAAAGATATTCGACCACTGAACTTAGAAGCCGCTTTTCAAGAGTAGTTAAACATAAATTTACGCTAAAATGACATTAAAAATGCTAACCAAGCAGTCTTGATTGCCATGTGGAACTCGCACCTATGTTTTTCTACAGGACAAAGATCAATTTAATTTAGCCCTCAATTTTTCGGGCCAATGTTCAAAGCAAACAAAATTAAGTTTTTCGGCCAATTTTGAGCAAGACCTTTTTACTTAAAAGGCTCAACGAAGTTTAATTTCTGATGAATACAATTTAAGAATTCTTTTTAATTAATAATTTTCTTCTGTATCTTTTCATTAGTCACAGATTTATTATATCAGAACTTTAAGTAAATCATCTGCACAAATTTTGCAACCTATTTTCCTCAATTTTCCAAGTGATATAACAGAAAATGAAAAACTTTAAAATATCAAAAGACTTCATCAAATCACTCAAAATTAGAAACAAAAAATATGCAACGTTGTTGATTGCTGGCAACTCACTCTAAAGGCATCTACTTTATCTTCCTTTTCCTTTTTCCAATAAACATCATGTTAAGAGGACTTCAAAGAACATCCAGTACACAAGAAAATGAGTTTTTTGGCATCATCATTGGCTTGCATGGCTCAAATTTCCTAGGGAATGAGTGAGCACTTGTTTTGGCAGTGATGAGGATTTAACAAGAAGCAATGATTTGTAAGAAGCCATAGAGAAATTTCAAGAACTTGACAGGGTTTAATAGTTCAGAGAACTTGGATTTGGCTACCAATACCCATTTACAACAGGGTGTTGTTTCTAATTTCTGTTTTTTTTTTTTCTTTTTAAATCACCATTTGTGTTTTGCCTTAAATGATTTTAGATTTTGCAATGAGACTTAAAGAATGGAACTAGAGCTTGGATCATGTGTTTTGGGCTACGTTCGACAATTTTGATTTTAGCCTTTTCAGAGGAGAAAGATATTTTTAATTTACCAAAACTTCAAAATTTGTTATATTAAAATACAAGAAATAATTTTTATTATTTTCTAGAATACCAAATAGTTTTTTTATTGTACATATCAAAAAATTGGACTAAATTTATCCAAGATTGAAAGTTGTGTACTAATTTGGCCAGACACTTAATTTGGGCCAATTTGACATTGGTCAAAAGTCAAATTGTATTTTGATTGGTTCTCCCATTAAGGTATATTCTAACTCTTATTTTGTTTGTCAACGGAACTACAGGCAAAGGCATTCAAACTTTTTAGAACTGCTGTGAAGAAGTGCAAGGAGAGAGAGAGTAAAATAAACTGACCTGAGATCCATGCTGATCACACACAACCAACCTAGGAACTGGGAAACGATCCCGAATGATCAAGCGTGCATCATCTTGTGGTGCTTGCAATATCTGTGCAAATGCCTATTGGGGGGATAAAGTTAACATTTGGTCAGGGGTCACGCAAGAATAACTTCATCAACTCTACATACAATCCACATTAATGCAACTACTGGAACCAAATTAACTACAAAATAGTACTCAACACCAACAAAAGCCTTGGGCCAAAAGATAATTATAAAAGGCCAACTTTCTATATTTTAAGCTATCCTAGAATCCATCAAGAGGTAACCTATGTTAAACATAGAAGTTAAAGGTAAAAGTGCAATCATTTAGCAACAAACCAAATGTTCACATAAAAGAAAAAAGAAAAAAAATGTAAAACTTTAGTCAGTTTAATTCTCACTAACCATAATATACAGTTTTTAATATGTGGAATTATTCAAGCCAATGAATTCTCAAGCAAACTCTACCAAAGTTCATTCTGTTAATTATCTATTGCTTGGTTGAGAGCTTGAAAATGGAGGTATGGCCCCGAAAGCATCTGAGATTCTCAAAAAAAAGACTTAGAAGATGTTACATATAAAAACCAAATCAATAATAATAATAGTAATAGTAATAGTAGTAGTAGTAATAATAATACTAATAATAATAATAAAATGTGGTCTCTATTGCCAATGATCAGCATAAAATAATCATGACAGCAAATATTTCTCTTTAAGATCTTTGACTAAAAATGGTGGGAAGAAGCATATTCTCATTAAATTCTGCTAAAGCCTTAAGAGTAATGCTGTCAAAAAAAAGTAGTCCTTCCCGACATAGAATGGCAACAAACACCATAATAAAGATGTTGACATTTTCCTTGCAATCCATGGTAAAATGAAGATAAGAGTTCTATATGCATCTCAAATTTGAATTCACAAAAAGGTGATGAGTGACTAAAATGATCATCTACCTGGTGTTCTGGTTGATTCTGGTAACCCATGTTACGCCACTGTGCTATTGTCATTCCATGGAAAATGACCACACTAAAATACGTATCCAGCAAGAGAATACGGTCAGCGGCTATAGAAGCCACATCCAACAGTGCAGGTTGAGGCAGTGAGTTAAATGAATACGATATTAGTGATGGCTGAATCATGACAGCAGCGTTGGCGATGTTTTCCCGGTTCAACAACATGCGGAAATAAGCCGTCTCATCTGGACTGTTGTTAAAAACCTGCCAACCAAAAAAAAAAAAAAAAATCAGTCAACATATGCATAAACAGCAATGTAATACAATCGTGCGAAAAGCAAAGAGACGGGAGTGAGAAGATAAAATGGAAAACCATGAGTTACCTGTACAAACTGTGACCTTCTCAGATTAAACATAAACTGAGGGAACAATGAAAAACAAGGGTTCAACGTAAATGATGCAGGATCATCTTTCCGATAGTCGCCAAATTTAGAACAAAGGCGAATGAGATTCCGGTCCAACCATCTAGTGGCATCAAATCCTTCCTGTTAGACAAGCAGCAACATAGAGGGCAAGAGAAGAAACTTGTGAGTGTAAAGGAACTGATACTAAAATATTCAAGAGAATATCAACAAAGCTTAACACTGATTGTGTAGAAATAGAAACAATGAGGATGGAAATGCTGTGCTTCTTTATGAAGAGTAGCACAATCAGCACCAAGGCAACAAGAAAGTAAACATGATTTCGCATGAATACATATTATAATACAAGTATCCGCAGATTAAATCACGAAAAACTGAATCATTACAGGACAATTTTCAAATACGATATAAATATCATTGCACTCATGCAAAGGTGAAAAGTTATTTTGCATGACCAATACAAAAAAAAAAAAAAAAAAAAAAGGGCTAAGTGTATAACTGTTGACATTGAAATAAGCAGCCAAAAAAAAACACTTGTAAGTACCTCTGTCTCCATTTTATAGGATGTTAATCTTGCCATTATAACAGCAGCAGTCTCTTGGTCAAAACCTTGTACTAATTCCTGCAAAAGGGAACTCTCCAGTATTAAAACTAGCTCCTTATTTTCATATTTCTATAAATCCATGGAAAATTAAACTAACTGGTAGAAACTAAAAAGCAGGGGCGAAAGTATAACCTATGACATATTAGATATCACAAATCTGAAGATTCAGAAATTTGATCATCATCGATTATTTGATGGACACCCAAGCATCCAAAAAGTCAGAGAAAGTGAACAGGGTTATAATTATAACAAATATTGCACCTATTATACATGAATGGCCCTTAGACCATACCCTAAATGCTGAAAGTATTGATATCCCAAAATAACAAATAGCAAGGATTATAAAAAAGAACTCTCTTACCAAGCACTAATTAGGACATCTTCATGAATAGAAAAATATATCTTAGTTTTTTTTTTTAATGCATATGTAGTCTGACTAAAATGTTTGTTCATGTTTCAGAATTCACTTTTGATTAGTATACTCTTCCTCAGGGCCAAAAAAACAATCAAGAACTAAGGGCCAAAAAAAGAAAATAGAATAACTAATTTTGTGCAACTCAAAAAACCACATGACCACATGCTACCTCCAAGGCAAATGTTTCCTTGAACAACTATATAGAAGATACTGATGCAAAAGTTAGCTTAGGGAGGCAACTTGGGAGAAGATATTTAGTACCGACGATCTCCAGAAAGGGAGAACCTTAGAGTTCAGAAAAGTACATCACTTGCTTCTGCATTGTAGATGAACTGTAAAGCTCTGAGATTTAGAATGTTCTGTGATAGGGAAATGATGTCCTCAGCAGTAAGATATTTAGTTAGGAAAAACTTGGGCATAGCAGGGCACGCTTTATTGTTCCACAACTAGATAATCCTTACCCTAGTTCCTCCCATTGTTGCTCAACTAGTTTATTAGAGGCATGCTGGGAGGGTTTTTGAGGGAGAAGAGAACCAACATTTGCTCTCACATGCTATCTAGAAATATTATGGTTATGGGACACCCATGTTAACATTGATACTACTTTAAATCACATTTTCCCTATTTTGTAAACTCTCTACTTGTTTTTGTACTCATCATCCTCATAATAATAATAATAATAATAATAATAATAATAATAATAATGTCCATGCCTATTGATTGAAAGATAAAAATGAAAGAGGTGGTGGAAGGGTAAAAACGCTAGAAAATCAAATGATTGTCTCACAGCATTTTAAAATGACAAAACACATTCAAGATACATCTCCTCTGTCCATTCCAATATCCAAATTGCTCCATCCATTGATGTTTAACAAAAAGTTTGGCATCAACAAAGACGATCAATTATAAAACTAGACACAAGAATGCTCCCTAAAGAAAGCAGCAGATCACTGACACTTATGCTATAACATAAGGCCAGCCAACAAAATTTTTATTTTTAATGAAATCTCCCCATACTAATCTTTCTACAATCAGCTTGTCTAATCAAATATAAAACGACCATCTCAGAGACACCTGGCACCTTAAATGCTGGCCCACAAAAACCCATTACAAGCTTGCAATACCCGTAAGCATCAAAGTTAAACTTCCAACTCTCAGCAAACCAACAAATTCCATAATCATCACCAACATCCCATAACAAAACATTTTCATATGCAACATAAGGGCCTGCCGACTTTCCCTGCACTATAGTAATATTTCTACAAGCTATCAGAAACCAGTCAAATTTCCACTAGACTATGGCAATTACTATTATATTCCCTATACAACAGCGATATTTCTTCAAACTATCAGACACCAGCAGAAATTTCCACTAGACTATGGAAATTATTATTATATAAAATCTTGAACCTAGAAATACTGGAATCAGATTCAGGAACAATTTTTTTCAAAATCTTTCCATGCCACCCATGACAGACATTTATTTTTTTTTTCCTTGCTTTTTTTCCTCATCCACAATAGATTACAGTCCAACTGAGTCATTTATATTGGATCTCTGTCTAAAACCAACAAAGAAATCCCTCATTCCCACGACCCCATATCAGCGATTATATACAAGACATGAACTACAGCTCTCATCATAATGTTATTAAAACAATAAAATAATGTCAACCAGACTTCATCCCAATCAAAACCATTATTTTGGACCACCATACGAGTGACAAAAATGTACAGTTCTCCCCCTTTGTATAAACTGCTGCCACTCTAGCCAGCAGGATTAGGTAAAATGCCTAATTGAAACCCCTGACAAAGACAGATATCAGGACTATATGCCCTTCATAATAAAACTAACATAAGCACCGCCCAATCTACCTTGGGGAAGGGCAACATGGGACAATACTTTCTTTGGTTATGAAACATTCCTTTCAGGACCAAAGAATCCATAAAGTACTAATTTTCCATTAAATTTTATTTGACATTTCACTGAAGATCTGACCTGGGAAGCAAAAGAGCAATGCATATACGAAACAATTCACAGCTTTCATAGAATCATCAGAATAAATAATGGTTTGACCAATCTATAAATAAATACAGTAAATTTTCATCTATGATACAGAAAATGATCAACAAACTAACCTCTGAGCTAACAGTACTATCTATCCATCTTCTAGTAACAGTTGTAACCCGAAGCAAAGTTTGACCCTCAGGATTCTGGAAACTGAAATAGAAAAACATATCCATCAGAATTTGATTAGGAAACAGTCAGCCCAGAGAAAAAAAAAATCTATAGTCCAGATCACCTTGTAAGGAACTGAATATATAGCTGTGGGTTTGCAGCTCCTGGTGCATTTGACTTTTCACTTGATGACAAATCAAAGTAGACCGTCAGACAAGTACTCTTGTCAAGACCACACATCTTCCAAGCAGTAGTATTCCCCTCCCCCACAACCGTATCAGCAACATTAGGTCCTTTCTGCAAGGGTTGACATTTAGCATTAAAACGCAGTAGCAAACGAACACAATCTAACTGAACCTTTACGCAGAGAAAGTAAACATAAACACACAGTTACAAATGTGCACACAATGAGAGACTTAGAAAACATTACTTTAATTTCCAGAGAAAGAGTTTATAAGTTAATAAATAGTCCAACCTTCTCCATAGATGTGCAAGGTCCAATAATCCCCTGAATTTTAATGTCCTTGGAACAGTTAATCTCAAGCATCCCACTGCAAAGAAATAAGCAAATTATATGGCTGCAAAGAAAAGGTAAATTATATAACATGCAAATGGCCTACATGCATGCAGATTTATCAAGCATAGGCATCAGTTCACTCATGCAAAACTACCAAATCACTGCTGGGAATTTGAGCATGGCCTCTTAGAATTTAAATCCAAACATAACAGTCACTGAAGCAACTTATCTTCCTCTTATTAATGATGTTGTAGGATCCCATATAGCATTAAGTGCTTAGGCTCATAATTTCAAAGGAGAAGTTAATCAACAACGAGATCTTTGCCCACAATTCACAGAGTACAAGCAAAAAATTGTAGAAGGCATAAGAAATCAACAGATTCAATTCAACATAGAAGAGGGCATACAGCAGGACTATAACCAACCATCAATAAGCTTGTGGACACATAATTATACATTCCGGATCATATATGAAGGCAAAGATAAAACATGCACAAAAATAGAGATTGAGGAAGGAAAATAAGAAAGGCACTCAATTTTATCATAAGAAACTCACTTGATACAGAGACCAAGAGACTGTTCTCCATCTTCAAAAATTCGCTTGAAAGAGTCTTTAAATACAGAATGCCCAAAACTTTCAGATAGAACAACAAGACCACCAGTCCTTTCCACCGCAACTTTCATTTCTGCAACCCCCACCTAAAAAGTTGCAATGTGGCTAAGTCAAAATATGATAAATAAACAATGACCTCTGCTTTTCATGGATGGAGAAGTCGTTAGCTGTTTATCTCCGGCTAAAACATCAATATTATTCAAAAACAACTACAGTCCACCAATGATTATTTATTAGTCCACCAAAATCACCAGTGCTAATGAGAAAGCTACTCTAAGCAACAAAGATTCAGACATTGTGAAAATAGGGGCCAACCTGAGCATTAAAATACTCATTAGGATAGTAGAGCTTTGCTTAGCACCTACTATAAGTAGATACAGATAACAATGTCATTGAAGTGAATTTGGGGGAAAAATTAAACCTTTTATTTTCAAGTCTTTGCGTATGAAAAAGAACTACTTAAAATATATATTTTTCTGCTGCTCAAGCATTAGAGGGCCTACTGCATTTTAATAAGCTAAAAAGTTTCAGATGTCATAACCGAATCCAAAGGCCAGAGGGCAAATACCTGATCTAGCGCAGATGCAAAAAGATCTAAAACATGACCCTGGCTAACAAGTTGCTTTGCAAGATTTTCATAGAATTTGACTGCTTTCCTAAAATATGGTGCTGCATCCTTGTCAAGATCCTTATGGGAACGCACTGGATCTGACAGATCTTTTGAAACAATCTGCAAAAGTCAAAATCAACATCTTCATAATTGACAAGAATGTGAAAAGAAAAATCAGCAAAAATTCTAAAATGAACATCCTGATCATGATTTCCCTATGTCTAAAGAAGAAAAAAAGCCTTCTGTTTTTTGAACCTAAATCCTCATAACCATGGTTTGCAGCCACCCCATATCTCCATATATGGCTCTATCTTTAATTTTAGGCCTAGATTGATATTTCTCAGAGGTTGTCTCAGAAAATAGGTTGTCTGTAGAAAGTGGAGAACATGAATACAATGTCTTACATCATGGTTTGCACCCAACCCATATCTCCATACATGGTTCTAACTTTAATCATAGGCCTAGATTGATATTTCTCAGAGGTAACAAGTTCATAGATATAAATTGAAACTGAAAAACTTGATATAAGACATGCAGTGGCATATGATTCATTCTTTATCGTACATTCTGGAAAACAGGTTGTCCCTACAAAGTGGAGAACGCAAATGTAATCTCAACTAGTATTACTGTGAGTAACCTGCTAGTTAAAAGTTTTCTTTTCCTCATAAAAAGGCAGCATATACAGAAGCAAAACAACAGTCTACTGTAACCAAAAGGGTATCCAACTATTAAAATGAATTGTAACTTGAAAGTTTAGCATAAAGAATACAGGTTACTCTCAACTAGTATTTCTGTGAGTAACCTGCTAGTTAAAAGTTTTCTTTTCCTCATAAAAAGGTAGCATATACAGAAGCAAAACAACAGTCTACTGTAACCAAAAGGGTATCCAACTATTAAAATGAATTGTAGAAACTACAAATGACAAAAGGCTTTACCGTGCCGGGCCCTTCTGTACAAGGACCACCAACCAAAGCAATGATCCTTGCCCCAGTTCCAGGCAAACAAGCTCCAAGCAGCCCAGCTGCGACACTCAAAGCCACTCCTGTGCACCTGGAAGCCCGACTCCCAGGGGCAACTGGCCATTGATCCGTTTGCAACTCATCCAAAAGCTACAAAATTCAAAATTAAGACAACAATTTATCTCGATCAACAAAATGTACAAATAATCCAAATTCAAAATTACAATCAAACGAAACCAAACACGCACAGAATTAAGAGTATATTCACACTCGGAAGCAGGCAATAAGAACCGGGTAACACCCATATTAGGAAAGCCATTTTGCATCCCTTTTTGTGGATATCCACCGGCAAAAGGTCCACCTGCTGCCCCTCTCCGACCAGAAACACCAAGTCCTAATTGCTCCATAATCTGATCTTTGGAAATCTCTTTAGTACCTCTAAAAACATAAACCTTAGACATATCAGAAAATCCCAATTCATGAACCTGCGCTTGCGTCCCATAGGATACAAACCCAACAAGAGCATTTTCCGGCAATAACCCGATCGCCCGTTTCAATGCCGATTTAACAAACCCAAACTCTTCCTCAATCATACAGGTGTCCAAAACGAATAAAAAAACAGGCGACGAAGACACAGCAGGAGATGAATTCATCGGATTGCTGGGATTGACGCCAGGGTTAGGGAGCGTGTACTGCACGGTGGTGTACTGAGGGTAGAGTTCAGCAGGGAAATTGGTTTCCGAGATCATGGAATAATGAGGAGGGAAGTGATTGCGTTGGAAACAGAAGGGGCAGATCCAGATCTTGGCGGTGAAATCAACGCGAGCGAAGGAGTTGAGAACAGAAGCGCATGTCTTGCAACGGAGAGGCGCGTAAGGGAGGTTCGGGATGTCAGGGTGGTGGCGGATCGGAGAGATGGAAGCGGCGAGTGGGATCACGCACTTGCTAGCTTCAACTTTGGTTCGTGGCCATACATTCCACGACATACGAACTCCATCAATTCCTTCTGGATCTGTATTTGCTATCTCCGACATGGCTGCTCTCTGTGTTTAATGTTTGTTTCTGATTTCGGTTTATATGTAATATATAAATAAGGATTGAATTTTCGATTCAATTTTGAAAAAAGAAGAAGAAGAAATCGAAAATTGGGTTAAAAGAAACGTTTCGTGTTTTTTTTTTTTTTTTTTGTGTGAAATTTTGTTTTTTTTTTTTTGGCGACCCCAAGGAGAAAGGGGGGAGAAAGGGGTCACCGAGAGTGAGAGAGAGACGGGGAGAGATCAAAGAGAGCGAATGGCGTTGTTGCTGTGGATGTTTCAATAGGAGGAAATACCGATAATGGGCGTTTAAAACTTATTGTGAGGCTGAGCGGGGCTCGGAGCAGTCCGGATAACGTAAATTCTCCGGACCCGACCTGAACGTCGGAAATTTTAAAAAAACAGTTCTCCGGATTTGGACCCGAAAATTAAAATTTCTACTCCGAATTGCTCCGAAAAATTGGAGCAAGTCGGGGCGGAGATTCGGAGCAAATGGAGATTATATTATTGGAGCAAGTCGGGGCGGAGATTCGGAGCAAGTCGGGGCGGAGATTCGGAGCAAATAGAGATTATATTACTTTTTTTTTTTTTGAATAGAAACTCATAATTTCAGGTTTTAGCATAACTTAAACCACAAATTGCAATACAAATTTCAGGTTCAAAACTAATAAATGTATTACAACCCATCCAAATTAAATTACAAATTGAAAATACAACAGCAGAGAACCAAAAAAGAAAATCACAGCAATTCACAAGATTCCAATCAAAATAGTAATCTTCAATCAACTTCAAATTCCTGCAAATAAATAACAACCTCTCGAACCTGAAAATAGGAACAAATGTAAATAACATTAGAAACCTTTCAACTCTTCAAAATCCTTCCAAAGCCACAAAATATTACAAACAGCAGCAGCAAATAAAGAAATATAGAACTAAAATGCTGCTCAGCTGAATCATGAATATTGCAAGCAACCACAATTAAAATAGCAGCAAGCACAATTAAAACAGATTAAAAATTACAACCAAAATTAGACATAAGATGGCGGAATGGATGGCGTTGCTGCTTCCATCAACAAATAATGGAAGACATAAGACAAAAATTAAAAATTGAAGAAAGAAAAACATCATTTCATGGAAAACATTAATGCATGTTTGAGAAGTGAATCGGAATCATATATATACCACATAAAATACGGAAAATTAAATTAAAATTAATTTAATTTAATTAATTCCCAAGAACCAATAAGAATAAGTTGGAACCTCAACACAAGTAAGGTCTCTTCACCATCGCCGCTGGTCGTCGAAGCTTCTGCAAATGGAAAAAAGAAAATGCGGGAAAATGAAGCCAAGAAGAAGAGAGAATGATATTAGAAAACAAAATAAACATTAACTTGAAACTCAATGTTTGTGTGTTGTATTGCTTAAGCTCAAAGAATTTATAATGAAATTGCAGCATATATCAACTTCAAATGAAATATATCATTTTTCTAAAAACAGAAAGACTGGACTCGAATAATACCATCATATATTGTCCATGCCGTAGGGAATAAATAATGATATGTAGAATACTGACCACTTAAGTTCCAGTCCCATGATGATATACCTTGATCACTAGCTTTCCTATGAACATCACACCAAAACTAAGGTAAGAGTATCCAATATCACCAATCATCCGAACTTTAATTCTCAAAATTGCGAAAACTCTGTTAAAGTTCTATGTCAACACTGGAACTATTTATAAGGACAGTTAAAAAAACTTAACAAATTCTTCTTCATCTTACCCTAATCCTTCATGCTGGCCAGGAGCCAAAACAGATCGAAACAAACAACAGTTCGAAATCAGTAACCTGATTAAAGCTGTAACAACAATAAATAACAGATCGAAAGAGATTAAAGCACAAGAAAAACAGATCAAAGACTAATATTTTATAACCTGATTTCAATGGTAACTCCGGTCTATACTTGAGGCAGGCACGAGAAGGCGATGAAGATCTGGCCTTATCAGATCAATCCACCCAGATTGGAGTCCAGCTGCCATCAAATCCCCCATCATGACTACTGGTACGCACATTGTTCTGTCTATAAAGCACAAGAAATTAATCAACTGCATGTAACAGCAACCACTAAACTAATGGTACCTGCAAATACAACGCTATCAAACACTGGCAAACCAATACTTGATGCAGACGGCTCTGATGCAAATGAAATATGCTCTCTTGAGTAGAATAACTGATGGGGCTTCTAGGCCTTCAGAGCTTTGTGCTGCCTCTTGTCCAGAGGCAGAAGCATCTGCTTCTGCAACTCCTGTAGCAGCTGCTGCACCAGCACCTAGGTAGTGCTAGGGAGCCTCTTTCCGACTCTGATCACTGGTGGAGATCTGCTGAAGGAAAGGCAGCTGCTAAGGAACCTGATCTTGTACAGCATCGAAGAAGAAGGAAAGACAGCGGTGCAGGCGAGCTTGAAATGGAGGAGTGGC
The DNA here is from genome assembly GCA_949673435.1 of Macaranga tanarius. Classification (NCBI taxonomy): domain Eukaryota; kingdom Viridiplantae; phylum Streptophyta; class Magnoliopsida; order Malpighiales; family Euphorbiaceae; genus Macaranga; species Macaranga tanarius. The sequence goes on along the minus strand of CATIWO010572430.1, from coordinate 1,037 downwards.
AGCGACGAAGGCGAGCTTGATCTGGTGCAGCAGCGGTAGCGGCGAAGGCAGAGGTTTGAAAGAGCGGAGTGGCTACGAAGAAGGCGAGGTTTGAATTGAAAGAGCCGGCTGTGAAGAAGGCGAAAGTTGGAGAAAAAGTTGGGGAATGAATGGGAGTTGAGGACTTAGGTTTAGGGCATTTTGTATAATTGATTTCAAAACTTCAAAACTACGTAGTTTTATTTAAAACTACGTAGTTTTGTTTAGTTTAGTTAGATATATATATATATTAGGTTAGGTATTCATTATATAAAATATTTATTAATAATTTAAATATTAATTTAATAAAATGGACATAAAAGAATATAACTTAAGTTTTACATTATGATTATATTAATAGTATATATTAAGTAGATTTAATTTATTACATATAGTTTATATGAAATTGTTATCCTAATAAACAAATTTTGACATATGCTATTATTCAAATAATAATAATTACTGGTATTAAGTATGAATATATGCTATTATTCAAATAAATATATATAATTCTATTAACATATTCTATTAATACAATTAAGATTACTATCTTACACTAAATATATATAATTCTATTGTAGATTATAGCAATATTAACACAATTGACAATATATATATTTAATTAGTACTAATACTTAATATGATACTATTTTACTTATAGTTAATTTACAAAAACCATTCACTATGTATTTTAGCTATCATTGACATTTACTAGTTTGTAATCTTAGTAGTTGATTGATAAAAATTAATAATTTGATTATTCTCAATAGTAATATTAGTAGTTGATTGATAATTGATACTCAATAGTTAGTAATTTTATAGTAATCTTAGTAGTTAATTGATAAAATTCAATAATTTAATTATTCTCACAAGTAATCTTAGTAGTTGATTGATAATTGATACTCAATAGTTAGTAATTTTATGGTAATCTTAGTAGTTAATTGATTTAAATTTATTTATACTTAGTAGAAGTATTATATATTAAGACAAATATTAATTTACAAAAACCATTCACTAAA
>CATIWO010572387.1:0-45761 GCA_949673435.1 Macaranga tanarius | reverse complement strand
CTTCTATTTTGATCTAGGTAAGAAGGTGACTTGGTGGGAGCTTGGTGTTTCAAGCTAGAGGTCACACACTTGGGTGACTAGGGCATGTGATTCAAGAGTTGAATCTTCTACTCAAGCACTTGGAGAAACAAGTGAGTTGTTTTTGAACTTGTGCTTCGAAGTGGTTGTGTATACATGCTTATGTGTTTGTTTTAGCTATGTGTTAATTACAAATTGGATCTTGGGGATTGGAATTCTTCATTTGATGAAGAACTATGCAAGTGAAATTTTTAAATTTCACCCTTTTTGGCACATCCTTCCGCTTTAGTGTGTTGCATAGCATGTTTCATTTCATTTAGCTGATTCAATACTCTGAAGAGCATGATGGTCTAAGCTCATAGACCTAAAAGAGCACTTCTTGGAAGCTCAACCAAGCTTTTTTTTATTTTTATTTTTCTTTTATTTTATTTATTTTAATTCTAGTTAAGTGTTTTGAGTTTTAAGTTTTCTTTGTATTTTGTAGGAATGAAAGGGAAGAAGCTTTAGCAAGATAAAGATTTGAAGAAGTGGAGGAGCACGAGAGTAGTAAGTGTATATATGTATGGGAATTTAGTGCTTGAGATTACATGATGTGTGTTTTAAACCTTGAGTTTTTCATGTTTTAATCAAATAAAGAGGTTGCACACCTTGTTACATAGTCATGTAACTTAATTTGTAAGCTTAGAATAGAAATTTTGATGTTTGGTACACCCATGCGCATGACCATGCCAAACTAGGGAATAATTAGTCGAATCAGGCATGGCAGTATGTTAGAGGCACTAGGAGAGCATAGGGGCAGGCAGGCACACGGCCATGTGCATGCCCGTGCCTGCCATTGCCAAAATAGCAAACATAAGCATGCGCCCATGCGCATGGGCATGTGCCTTGTCGAATTTTTATTCACTAAACAGAAAGTGCATAAAAAAATATGCCCAACTTCAAAATCTTTCAAGTTCCCACACACCTTTCATCTTCCCAACATCTCCCACTTCCCAAATACTAGGGTTCTTTAATTCTTCATGCTTTTTACAATTTCCCAACAATTCCCACTTTTAATACATTGAAACCTCCAACTTTGACTACTTTTTACATTCCTAATTCTTCAATTCCCCATTCTTATTCATTTTTTATCTTCAATTCCATCTATATAAACACCATCTTCTTCTCTTCTCCTCCCATACAAATCTACTTTTTCATTCTCTACACAAATTCTCTCTTTAACCGAAATTCTATATCAAGCAAAGTTCCTCAACTTCATCTTCATCAATGGAGAGAGAGCCAAGGAAGAAGACATATGCTACCAAGAAAGTGAAGCCAAACTCCAAAAAGAGCAAGGGGAGGAAGCTCTTCTAATCCGGTTGGAGCTAATAAAGATTTAATGGTAAGACCCTTTCCTTCTCAAATTGAATTTAGGCATGAGGGGCAACAGAAGAAGTATGAACAATTGCTCTCTAGAAAATTTGTTCCTAATAGATATATGAGTGCTCATGCTTTGAGAGAGGTAGGCTTGTTTGAGGAAGTGAATATGTATATCACTAGGATAGGGTGGGAAGCATGTGTTTTGTTACAATACCCCACCTATATTAGACTCACTTGTGAATTCTTATCCTCACTTTACTTTGATGAACAAACTTTGCTTATGACATTTCGATTGGGAAACATAGAACATACTATGGGTTTGTTCGAGTTGAATGATGCATATAATTTCCCACCAAATCAAAATGCCATGGTCCAATTTGATAGAGATGCATTTTAGAGAGAGATAACTGGGCAACTAGAGGTCTCTTATGAAGAACGGGCGGTAAAGGAATCCCCGATTCAATCACTGGCTCTCAAATATCTTCATAGGTTGATTGCTCATTCTTTATTCCCTAGGAAAGATGGTGATTCAGTGGTAACTACGACTGAGCTAATTGTTTTATATTGCATGTGTAATAATATACAATTGGATATTTGTCATGCAATAGCTCTCAAATTGAAAGATGTAGCTACTAAGTCATCGGGGGCAATAAAGGTGGGTGGATTGATCACAAACATCGCATGTTATGTAGGATTCGATGTTGACAATATGACATTTCAAAAGCTCAAGGGACCTTCTTTGATTGATCTTCCGATAATGGAAGCAATGGGTATGGTTACAAGGGAAGGACCCCAAAGTTACAATCTTGTTCATGCTCCACCACCAAAAGAAATGGAAGAAGAGGAGGAAAATGAAGAAATCCATGATGTAATGCGAAGAATGCGTGATCTAGAGCTGCAAGTAGGAGTAATTGATGCAAATGTTAGTGAGCTAACTTCACTGGCACAAGGAATGAACACCAACATGGCTTATATGCGTCAAGACATTAATATGCTCAATCACAACTTGATGGCCTATCTCCATTCACAAAACTTCTTCCCACCTCCTTACCCTCCACAATATTCAGGGCATAACAATTGAAGCCTTGAGGAAGAGTAGTCAAATGTCTTGTGTTAAGTTTTTGTTTTTATCTTGTAGTTTGTTTTTGTTTGAGTTTGATGTATGTTTTGTGATTTGGTTATTAGTGTAATTTTGTAATGTTGTTGAATTTCTAATGTTAATTGTGTTTGTGTTTTAATTCTAATGCTTTTACACTTCATTTTTGCAATTTTTAGTGATTTGGAGGTGTTAGGCGCACCCATGCACTTGGGCATGTCAAACTGCCCTATTTTGAGCCGAGGCAGGCGCGCCCATGAGCATAGGCATGCGAGCGCTAGGCTATGCCAGGCGCGTGGTGGGCATGCCCATTTGCATGGGCGTGCGGCCTGCACTTGCACACACCTGAAATTTTTTCTATTTTTCTTACAATGCGGACATTGCAAAATTTAAGTGTGGGGGAGGGAAAATAAAATTTTTCAATTTTAATTTTATTATTTTCCATTTTTTTTTATTTTAAATACTTTTAATTTTTAGGATTTTAATTTACACGTCCTTTTTCTATTAGGATAGTGAGTGTTTATTTTTCAATAAAATTTAGCTTTTCATATAGGATTAGGAGATGAGTTTTATAGTCCTTTTAAACCTCTAATTTTTTTCTTTTATTTATAGACAGAGGAGTGTTTTAATTCTCAAAACTTCTATATTCTATACACTTTTCTCTCAATTAAATTCTCTACATCTTTATTCTCCGCAATTATTTTCTTGCTGCCTAATGGGTTCAAATAGCATGTCCAGCAATAGCCGAAGGTCCAATGCAAAAGGGAAGGAACCAATGGAGATAAGACCTAAGCCAACAGATCTCAAAGATGAGTATGATGCTTTCTTCCCTATTTTCTCAGATGAAGAAGGTAAGAGATTCTATTCTCTTAGCAAAAGAAACATATGCATGCCTAAATACTTTGATGATCAACTTTTGAAGGATATTGGAATGCATGATTTTGTAAATGTGTTGTACAAAAGGCTAGACTGGTTTAAGTTGAAAACAGTGAAGTATGATGTGTTTCTTGAATTGACCATTGAATTCTACACCACTTTGAAAATCAAAGATGAAGAGCAGAGAATTTTTGCATGTAGCTTCTTTGGAAAATAATATGAGTTTGATTATGATCTCATGACTAAAATTTTTGATTTATCTGAAGGGGATATTTGTCATCCTCCTCTCGAATTTAACATGATTGGGTTTTGGACTGAAATTACTAAAGGGGATAGAATAAGTCATGGAGATACTATGGTTAGTGGGCTAATTGATAGTCACTCATATTTGTTGATGCATAAATTCATAGCACATACCATCTGTGGTAGGAATGAGAGTACAAAGGTTATGCCTGATGAACTATTCTTGATGTGGTGAATGGCTACTAACCGTAGGGTGAATAGTGTATATCTTGTATTTCATTATATATGGCGTGTTGTGCAGGGAAAAAAAACACTGATGTCTATGGGCCATATTATCACGGGCCTGGCCATACACTTTGTACTAAGGAAACTTGTCGTTTTGGCACCATTGGAACATGAGATCTTTGATGAGGACTTTCTGGTTAGAGTTGAGGTAATCACAGATTTTGGAAGGGTAGAAGAGGCAGACATTAGAAGATGCTATCAACTACGTCAAACCACCTTGAGACATGGAGATGTTCCTCTACCTAAGGTGGTAGAAAATTTTGATGATGTCAGTAAAGAGGAGGAAGAAGATGTCAAACCTCAAGTAGTTCACGACAATGCAAGGGTGGATAAGAAGGATAGTAAGGCCAAAGTAAAGAAAAAGAATAGAGCAGCAAAAAGAAAGAGATTTGAAGATAGTATTGAGAGAGTCGAAAAGAAGATAGAAGATATGGCGAATCGAACTAATCAAAGGCTTGTAACATAATAATGGATGTGATCACCAAGTTTGAAGTTTATGAGACCTTAAGAGATGCAAGGTCGGAAAATCTGATGGCTGAAGTAAAGGAGCTGAAATAATTGATCTTTCAAAGTAAAAGAACTAAGGCATCAACAGAGCCATATGTTGAGATCATAGTTCCAGAGACTTCATCTTCAAATGCATCTGACTAGGGTAGTTTTATTTCCCCTTTATTTTTATTTTGTGTTTTGCATTTTTGTGTATTGTTGTATGAATAATAGACCTTTCACTTGAGTTTTTGATCCTATTGGTACTAAGAGTTAGTATCATTAGTGTGTTTTCCTTGAGTAAGTGTGTTAATCTCCTTTTAATGCTTAATTTGGAGTGTGTTAATCTCCTTTTAATACTTGGTTTGGATTGTTAAGTTAGAGAAATAACTTGTGATTAAGAATTTTTAAATTTTAATGAACTTAATGCCTACTCCTTCATTGAGTGATTGAAATAGTGTGCTTGATAGTTGAGAAAGGTGTTTGTAGAAATTTAAATATCTCATGTAGTTCATATGTATATAGACACTTAATAAAGAATAAATAAGTACATAAATAAGTTCCTTAAGTGAGATGGAGCGTTAAACGCACTCGTGCATGTACTCTAATGCTTTATAAAGAGTATGAGTATCCAAAGGACTTTGTTGAGGTATCCACATTGAGTAATATGGAAAGGTGGGGGATACTATAATAAGGAAATTTTAAGGAATAAATTGTGTGCCTTTTAAGTGTTATTAATTAATGAACTACTTAAGTGTTAGTGTTCCATGCCTACTTTCATTTTTCTTGGTTGTTAATTATGCTTTTTCATGAATTCAACATGGGAGTTTGCTTTTCACTTGGTAATTGTTATGTTCTTGGTTATGAGTTATTGCTTTGATTTTCAGTTTTTAAACTTTGTATTAAGGGGAGATTAGGATGGTTCCTCAAATTGAAAACTACTCATGATGTTAATTCTTTATGTAAATAGGTTATTCTCTTATTTTTGCTTGAGGACAAGCAAAAGCTCAAGTGTGGGGGAATTTGATGAGTGTGAAATATGCATGTGTTTAGCACTTTATTTTATTGCATATTTAGTTTGAAATTGCATTATTGAGTTAGTTTTTAGTTAATTTAGTTAGTTTTGTTATTTTATTTTAATTTAAGTAATTTGGTGTTAAATAGGTAATTTTTATTTAGTTTGTGGTTGTAGGATACATTTGAGAAGAGATGGAGATAGGGCTTGAAGAAAAGGATAAGATTGAAGCTTAAAGTTGGAAGTTATTTTTGCATCAGAGCACATGGCCATGTGCATGCCCATGTGTGGGGTGGCATGCCCATGTGCTTGCCTATGCCTGAATTGAAGAAGAGACAGTCACAGAGCATATGGCCATACGCACGCCCATGTGCCAGGCACACGCCCAAGCGCTTGCTTATGCCTGATTCTAAGATTTCAGAGTTATTTTAATGTATGAGCATGTCCAATTGTTGCGTACCCGTGCATGATGATGTGGCAGCCAATCAAAAGTGGATTTTAAGATGGAGTTTGGATAGATAAAAGCTCATCTTTTAAGCCTTTGTTTAGATAGATTTTGGGATAGTTTAAATGACCTTTTTCATTAGGAAACTAGGTCCTTTAAATAGAACCATTTATTTTTCATTTAAGGTTAGCAAGTTTTTATTTTTAGTTCTAGTTTTAGTTTTCTATTCTCTTTTTCTTCAGAATATATTTCCATTTTGTTTTGCTTAGTAGAGAGATACTTGGCTTGAAGTTAGAAGAGCAAGGCTTTCTTACATCATTTGGAAGGGGGTTTTTCTTATATCACTCTTTTATTTAATAGTTATTACGTTCAGAATAGTTTTTATTTCTTGTTTATTTTCTTTTATCTTTAACATGAGTAGCTAGATCCTTTTTAGGGTTCTTATTCTGAATTGATCATGTACTTATTGTGATTATTGTTAGGTTGCTAGATTTAATTCATTGGTTGTTGTTGTGCTTAATGTTGTTTTAGGACTGATCACCCTAGAATTGAATTCACACTATAGGCTTAATCGAGAGATAGGTTCTATAGAATTAGGTAATGACGTATTGATAGCTTCATTAGTTGGGAGACAATTAAGTGGATCAAAATTGATTAAAGGTTGTGTTTAAAATTGGAATTAAAAGGCATTAGGTTGGTGAGAGCCAGTAAACTTAGAATTAATTAATCTCAAATTAATTATAAGTTTATCTGAGAGAAAAATCTATAGTTTCTAAGATCCCTTCAAAATAAATTAGAACTAGTGTAAACCTAGTTGGGTAATCAATCCTTTGAAATGGTCCAATTGAGAATAAGAACCCTAGCTTTTAATATTTGTTTGAATTCGAATTTTACTTTAAGTTGATTTGGTTTTAGTTTTAAAAGAAATTTGAACTCTATTTCATTGTCTAAACAATCAAACACAGTGACTATTTAAGTACTCAATTCACAATCCCTGTGGGATGATATCTTTATTTACTACTTGATATGATTTTGTGCACTTGCGGATTTTATACTACATCAATCACCTCTGTCTATTTTTCTTGATCGGTGTGTGATATTGATAATGAGAGGTAGTGAGTCTTATGCTACTTGATATGAGATATCAGAATAGAAACGTAGATACTCATATGATGGGTGGATCAAACTTATGACGTAAGATTTGTGATTGCATGGATATTCACTTTAGTCAACAATCACAATCCTAGACATAATGGTACATATGGTCCTTTTACCTGAGGCGACACAGTAATCCACATATAGTTGGTTAGAGTTTGTTTTTGCTTACATACCTGTACTAGCCACATGTAGGATATGGCATGTGGTGGCTCTAGTTGATTATGTATAGAGATGAGTGATCGGCCAAGATGAAATTCATTACTTGGAGTGAACCGGGATAAGATCCTATGCTATCTAAGTTATTCTTAATGAATAAGTACCTGGCCCGGTCAAACTTGACTTACCTGAAAAGAGTTTCAGTGCTAAAAAGAGTTTCTAGTAGAAGTCATGTTTTGTTGAGAATTAAACTTAAGATGAGGTCATATGATCAAGACAATTAGAGTTTGACTAAATTATGACTCTAGACAATATCAGGATATTGTAATGAAGGGATATTTAGTGCACGGTAATTATATTCTATGGTTTTTATGGATCTACATAAAGCATTCATTTCTATTTGGGTAGTCGTGACATCTATGTTAGGGGTTACTCACAACTTATGGGAACTAAATGTGATTTTTCAAATTTAGGATGGAAAGGTGTTTCCATAATATTAAGTGTTAATATTATTTTCCATTGCCATTTAGACTTGAACCTAGTAAGTCACACACACAAGAGTTGTACTTGTGAAGATTATTATTAATTTGATTGATAATTAAAGAGTTTAATTAATAAATTAAATTAATTGAATTGGATTTGCGTGTATGCGGGGATCTAGCATATCCTGAAATCTAATTCAATGATTGGGACTTAATTGTAATTAAATAAATATTATTTTAGACTTAATTTAATATGTTATATTAAGTTCAAGGAGTAGATTAATATTTCCCTCCAAATGCATTTAAATATGGGCCATAAGATGGACCATATATATATTGATAAATATTGGCTATGAGATTGACCATATATATTAATAAAGATAGACCATGAGATGGACCATATGTATTGATAAAGATGGGCAATGAGATGGACCATATATATTCATTAAGATGGAATTGAAATGGACTTAGGATGGGGCTTTATTTAAAGATTTTAAATAAGCCTATAAGTTGTCTATTTTGGTATGGAGTGGGCTTTCTCTAAGTGTAGAGAAGCTCAGATGCCCATAACCTTAGCCCAACTCATTAAGGGTTAATGAAGTTAAAGGCTAAGGTTTTTTCATGTAACCAAACATAACCCACTCACTTGCAAAACAAAGCCATGCACATAGATTGAGTGTGAGACACTCAATATATGAAATGCATGTAGCTTGAGTGTGAGACACTCAATTTATGAAATGCATGTAGCTTGAGTGTGAGACACTTAAGCTATAGCAATGCATGTTACTTGAGTGTGAGACACTCAAGTTATTATTATTATTATTATAATATTGGTTTTGTTTAAGTTAGTGAAGAGTGTAGAGAAAACCAAGCCAACTAATCCTAATGCACATTTGAGAGCAAATTTGATATTTTTACAAAAGAGAGAAAAAAATTGAGAGTTTCTTCTTCTTCAAGTGTAGAGAATTCATAAATACACAAGAGTTGTGTGCTTTCAAGTAAAAGCCATTGTTGTACAAGAGTTGTACAAGTTCAAAGTCCATCATCCATTGAAGGTTGCATCTTTATTCCATACATTCAATCTTAGAGTGGCTCTAACAAGCTCTTGGGTCAAATCAAAAGAGAGGCTTATGGGTAGAGCTTCACCATCCTTGAAGATCATCATTGTGCAACTTGTGTGTTTCAAGCTAGAGGCTTCACATTTAGGGAGCTTGGAGCTTATAAATCAACATCAGCCAAAGCTTATCAAGAGTGCTGCCAACTTGAAGTTTTGTAAGTGTTACCAAACCCTTAGTTGCTAGGTCTTGTATTGTGAATGCATGACTTGGTTGTTTGTTGATGTATTATATTATCCTAGATGCATGTTTAGCTATGTATTTTCCATGTGATATGATCTATGGGCATGGATGTGGTTCATGTATAATGTAAGAGTTGCATGCAATCAAAAGTTTTAAAATTCTGCACTTTTGGCTGTTGCATGATCACACATTCCTTCATTAATCTTCTATGATAAGTCCATATGTCATGGAAAATAGATGTTAAACATTGAAGTTCTTTATTATCCACTTTGTTCAAGTTAATAACATAGACATTATTTACTCTTTTACTATAAAAAACTACTTTGTCATCATCAAGTCTACTAATAAAGCACTTCCTAGGATAAAATGTTACTTTATTTTCCATATCACAAAAGTTGGTTAATACTAAGCAAATTATGTTTCAATCCATCAACCAACAAGACATAATGAATAGAGAAAGTTTAAGGATATCCTATTTCACTAATTCCAACTATCTTCCCTTTGGCATTATCTCTAAAAGTAACACTACCTTCATCTTTTACCTCAAAAAAAGTGAATTGGTCTTTGTCTCCTGTGATGTGTCTTGAACATCTACTATCTAGATACCATTGACTTTTTCTCTTGGTGGATTTCAAGCACACCTATATAATAACAATTAAATATTTTTTTAAAACCCAAACCTTAAGTGGTTTAGGTTGATGAGTCTCAAAGTAGTCTAAAGGCAATAGTTAAAAATGTAATGTCCTATAATAGCACACATTGCTAGTATGACCAAGAGTAATACAATAAAAGTATTTCACATATGTGAACCTATTAGGTCTAAGTGCATAAGTGTTCGTAGTATGGTAGTGTTGCATATATCTTCTGCTATACATGTGAGTCCTAAAGTGAGCATAAGATATACAATTACAAGAATGCATATGATAGTATGGCATAACATGCTTATTTGTGTGCTTCTTTGTGTATATGTAAGCATGCTTAGGTTGAGGGTTTTTTGGCTTATGCCTTAGACCATTGATCTATAGGGGGATAAGTCTTGAAATACTTAGCTCTAGGCATGTGAGACTCTTTAGCCTTTGCAGCTTGAGTCTTTGTGTTAGCACTATGAGCATCTGAAGAACTAATTTTAGCTTTCATAAATTTATTTTGAGAGGATGATGATAATGATCCTTTGTGTTCATAGCTGCTTCTATAAATATCACCATGAAATTTTTGAGAAGTTAAAAGAGCAGTAATAGTTTTTTTTCCTTTAGAAAACATATAAATAGAGTTATTTAACTTTAAAACTTCTTAAGAAAGCTTCTCATTCTCTTCTTTAATTCTATCAAATTCACACCTTAAAGATGTAGAAGCATTGAAGTCATTAAATAATTTCTCATTTGAAGAAATCACTTTAGAAAACTTTTTTTTTTAAATCCTCAAATTCTTTTAATATTTTTGAAAGCTCTTACTTGTAAAACTTCTTCTTTGAAAGCAAATTTTTGCATTTTAAAATAAGCTTACTCATAATAGAGCTCTTATTATCATCATCATCATCATCATAATCAATATCATTATCATCATAATAAGATGAATTAGAAGTAGATGGTATCTTTTTATCTTTAAGAGTCGTGAGGCATAGGTTAGCCACCTCTTAGTTCTCCTCTCCCTTTTTTGAATCAGATGAGTCATTCAAAGTGGCTTTAAAGGCCGTCCTCTTCTTCTTAGTTCTCTTACTTTTATGCTTGAGACTTAGACACTCACTTCTTATATGACCTAGCTTTTTGCACTCAAAGTAAGTGACATCTTTGGTCTTCTTACTATCATTCTTCTTGTTGTCTCTTTATCTTGAGAAATTCTTCCTTCTCAAGAGCTTTTTAAAGTTCTTTATAAGCATGGCAATTTCATCATCTTCTTCACTTAAGTCAATAAGACTCTCTTCTTCATTATCTTTTTGGATGACCATTAGAGTTATGCCCTTTTTCTTTTCTTCTTTCTCCTCTTTCTTCTCTCTTTTTTACTTCAAGGTGAGCTCATGAGTTAATAGCTTTCCAATAAGAATATTAATGGAGAGATCTGATAAATTATGAGCTTCTTTAATAGAAGTCATCCTTGATTTCCAATCCTTATTGGGTAGCACTCTCAAAATTTTGGTATTTACTTCTTCTTTGGAATAGTGCTTTCCAAACTTCCTCAAGATGGTGAGAAGTGCATTGAGTTTATTGGTCGTTTCAGTATGGTTTCATCTTGAAAAGCTTATATTTATAAACATGAAGTTGCACTTCTTCCTCCTCACTTGCACGTTTCCCTCATAGTTATTCTCAAGAGTTTCCTAAGTCTCTTTAGTGGATATGTAATGTTGCACCTTTCCACCTTCTTTTCTAAACATGGAGATCAAAAGGATTGTCAAAGCTTTCTTATTCTTGTAATTATCTTTTCTTTTCATTTTGGCTCCATTTAGCTCTATCAACTATAACTTGATCATTCTTTACCATTTCGGATAGAGGACTCCATCTTTGAAGCACAACATCCTAATGTCTAATAAGATCACTATGTAAATAAAAATCCATCTTGTATTTCCAATGTGGGTAGTTATTTCTCTACAAAAAAGGTCTAAGAGTGATAATATGCAAAATAGCAAAGTAATTTAGGATCATTTTGTTGACTTTTTAATTAATTTGCATTTGCATTCTGTTTAATTTTTATGTTATTATTGTTAGTTATGTGTTTTTATGTGCTTTTATGTTATTTATATGATTTGTAGGTTCTTTTGGACTAATCTCAAGTTTGAAGTTGCTTTGGAGTGCAATAGAATGAAGTTTTGTGTCCAAAAAGTCAAAGGAAGCAATTCAGGAGGTGTGCCGACTCATTCCGCCCGTGCCGACTCGTGATAGCAAGTAGCTGTGCCGACTCACCCACTCGTGCCGGCTCATCCAATCTGCCGGTGCCGACTCAAGCCTTGCCTTCCAACCACATGCCAAGTCATCCACCTGTGCCGAGTCGTGACAGAGGGCAGGCGTGCTAACTCACTGTGCCGAGTAGTTTAGACACCTTTTCTTTACACCTTTTCAATTTTGACCACTCTTTGAAAGTGTATGAATTGGGATGTCTAGGAGTCCTATAAATACATGTATTGGCTGCATTTTAGAAATAATTACATATCAGAAAACACTTAGTTTATTTGTTTAAAGTATTAGTTTTGTTTAGTTAGTATTATTAGTGCAATTCAAAGCATCAATAGAAGATCATTCAAGCAAGTCAAGGATACATCAAGAAGGCTACATTCAAGTTCTATCTTTCTCTCTATTAGTACTTGATGTTTATTATACCTTTTTATTGTTATTTATGTTTAATATGTATCATGGCTAAGCCATTGTTTGTTAGAATTGCAAGGAAGAATGAATCAATGAATTACATCTTTTATTTTATGTTTTATGAATGATTTTATGTTAATTGTGAGTTCGAATGTGTTGTGTATGATTGGCCACCATATATGACTTGTTAATCAAATTGTATGCAATGAGAGTTGGTGCATTTTGGTGGAAATACAATTGAATTCATTAAAGATAATGAAATCACTTGGAGACAAGGATTTCTATTTAAAGGATTTAAAATTATAAACCTTGCATGGTAATTTAATGGATTTTGTTTATCTCTACAATGACATGAGAGTGCTTGAAGACTCTAAATGAAATTACTTTTGATTGACAATGAGAGTTACTCTTAAGGACTTTAGGTCTAATTGACAATGGGAATTGCTTTTAGAACTTATACCATGTTTTATAATCATTTCATGTAATTATTTGTTTATTTCTTGTAAATCTTGATAATTCCGAATTGTAGTTCTAATGAACTCAATTTGAACTTGATATTAGAATAATTAGATTAATTAATATAGTTAGTAATTATTTAGAATAGTTAGAATAAATCAACATTTTCACTATTATTGTTTGCCTGTCCATCTAACTATATATTCGGGTAATATAAAATTACTCTAAATTCCCGAGTGTCTGACACCCTACTTACTCTATACTTAGTCTTAGAGACTAGGGTATTATAATTTGACCCACATCAAATTTTGGTATCGTTGCCGGAGAATTTTTATAGAATTTTTATTAACTTAGGGTAGAGAAAGGTTGTTTTAGGCCTTTATTTTATTTTTGTTATTTTTATTTTTATAAGATATTGTTTCGTTTATTATTTGATTTTGATTAAAAATATTGTTTCATTTATTATTTGATTTTGATTCTTCTCACAAGGAGGCTTAATAGAAGTGCTAGTAATATTTTGCATTTTGACCTTAAAATTGAGCGTAGGAAACAAAGGTAAAGAAGAGTGAATCAACAAAATTTGGACACTATAATGGAACCAGAGAGATGTACTTTGAGCGATTTTGCCATGCCCGATATAACGGGTAATTTTGGAGGAATTGCGGCTCCATCAATAGCCAACAATAACCTTGAAATTAAACTAAGCATCATACAAATGGTGCAAAATAATCAATTTAAAGGTCTACAAGGAGAGGATCCATATGCTCATATATTGACTTTTCTCAATATGTGTGCTACCTTCAAGATCAATGGAGTGACGGATGATGTGATAAGGCTTAGGCTTTTCCCATTTTCAGTCAAGGAAAAGGCATAACTTTGGCTTGCTAGTTTGCCTAGTGAATTAATCACAACTTGGGACCAATTGAATCAAGCATTTCTTGACAAGTGCTTTCCACCACAAAAGACCGCCAAGTTTCACAGTGAGATTACCATTTTCAAGTAAAATGGAAGCGAGACAATCTATACGGCTTGGGAAAGATTCAAGGAGCTTCAAAGGCAATGCCCATACCATGGCTTGTCCGATTGGATGATCCCTCAAATTTGCTATAATGGGTTGACGGATGAGAATAGAAATATTGTCAATGCAGCCTCTAGTGGGAAATGGATGGATAAAATGGCTAAGGAGGCTGTTATTCTACTTGAAGAGCTTACATCTCAAGGATATATGGGTGATGAGCCAATAATGGCAAAAGCAAAAAGAGTTTTGGAGCTTGACACCATCAACTTATTGAGTGCTAAGGTAGGTGCTCTCACCATGTTGGTAAGTACATCTCAAGTTAATTCTATTGATAATGCTAATGTTGCTTGTGAGCTTTGTGGAGGATCTCATTCATATTCTCAATGCAATATGAATTCTAATGCTAATGAGGATGTGAGTTTTGTGTAAGGAGCTTTCAACCAAAGAGGGAGGTTGAATTAAAACACATATAACCCTCAATGGAGAAACTATCCCGAATTTTCTTGGTCAACTCCATCCTCTCAACTAAACCCTCCATTTAACCAAAATTTTTCCAAACCACAAAATCCACCCGGTTTTCTTATAAAACCAAATCATCCTTCTTTTAATCCATAACCACCACTAAAGTCTAACTTAGAAGGTCTTATGGAGCAATATCAAGTGATTAAGTTGCTTGACAATGGAATCATATATTCCATTAGTGATAGTAAATGGGCAAGCCCCATTTAAGTTGTTCCTAAAAAGGGAGACGTGATCATTGTGCAAAATGAACATAATGACTTAGTGCCTACTAGGACTATCACAGGTTGGCATATGTGTATTGATTATAGGAATTTAAACAAAGAAACTAGGAAAGATCATTTTCCATTACTTTTTATTGATCAAGTTATAGAGAGATTAGTAAATTTTTTCATATTTTTGTTATCTTGATGGGCCTAGTGGCTTTTATCAAATTCCTATTCATCCCGAAGACCAGGTTAAGACCACTTTTACTTGTCCATATGGTACTTTTTCTTTTAGGCGTATGCCTTTTGGCTTATGCAATGCTCCCGCTACTTTCTAAAGATGTATGTTTTCAATATTTAGTGATTTAATAGATGATTATGTTGAGGTATTCATGGATGACTTTAGTGTTTATGGATCTAACTTTGCCAATTATCTAGAAAATCTTTCTAGGGTTCTTGATAGGTGCAAGAAGCATGGACTAGTACTTAATTAGGAGAAGTGCCACTTCATGGCATAAGAAGGGATTGTTCTTGGGTATTTGGTCTCACAAAGAGGTATTGAAGTTGAGAAAGCCAAGATTGAAGTCATTACTAATTTGCCACCTCTAAAGTGTGTTAAGGATATAAGGAGCTTTCTTGGACATGCAAGTTTCTATAGAAGATTCATCCAGGAATTTTCCAAGATAGCAAAGCCATCATGCAAGCTACTTGCCAAGGAAGCTATTTTCGAGTTTGATGATGCATGCATGGATGCATTTAGGACTTTGAAGAAGGCTCTCACATCAGCACCGGTTTTGAAACCACCTAATTGGGAGCAACCATTTAAGATCATGTGTGATGTAAGTAACTTTGTGGTTGGGGCTATTTTGGGTCAAAGCAAAGAAGGCAAGCCTTATGTGATTTATTATGCTATCAAACTACTTGATGCTGCTCAAATTAATTATACCACCACGAAAAAAGATTTGCTTGCTATTGTTTATGCATTTGACAAGTTTAAAAAATATCTTATAGGGTAAATTCATTGTGTATTCCAACCATGCTACCCTCAAGTATTTTCTAACTCTTAAGGTGGATTCTAATGCTTTAAGAGTTTGATTGGGAAGTGAGAGATAAGAAGGAAGTGAGAACCTTATTGAGGATCACTTATCAAGGCTAGATTAAGAGGGATTGAACAAGAATGATGATGGTGTGCCGATCAATGAGTCATTTCATGGTGAACATCTCCTTACTTTGGCTTTTAAAGAACATCCATAGTTTGCTGTTTTTGCAAACTACCTTGTGAGTGGAGTTCTTCCTTATGGGCTTGATTATAGGCAAAGAAGAAATTTTTACATGATAGTAAGTTCTACTATTGGGAGGAACCATTGCTTTATAAGAGATGTGGAGATGGTTTGATTAGAAGGTGTATTCCTTAAGATGAAGTCCAAGATTTATTGAGACATTGTCATTCCTTGGATGTAGGTGGACACTTTGGTACATCAAAAACAACTTCTAAAGTACTTCAATCTGGTTTTTGGTGGCCTAATTTATTTAAGAATGCTAGAGATTTTGTGCTTAAATGTAATAGATGCCAAAGAATGGGTAATTTGTCTAGGAAACATGAGATGCCTTTGAAAGAAATTCTTGAAGCAGAGATTTTTAATGTTCAGGGCATTGACTTCATGGGTCCTTTTCCTAGTTCTTTGGGCTATAAGTATATATTGTTCATGGTTGATTATGTCTCAAAGTGGGTAGAAGCAATAGCTAATATTACTAATGATGCAAAGGTTATCAAGAAGATGCTTAAGAAAATTATTTTTCCACCCACAAACAAGTGGGCAAGTTGAAGTGAGTAATAGAGAGATTAAATGGATTTTAGAGAAAATGGTTTCTTCATCAAGGAAAGATTGGGCATTGAAGTTAGATGATGCCTTGTGGGCATATATGATAGCCTTTAAAACACCCATTGGCCTTACTCCTTACTAATCGATCTATGGGAAGTCTTGTCACTTGCCCATAGAACTTGAGCATAAGTCTTATTAGATAACAAGGGCTTTGAACTTTGATTTAAAGAAAGCGGAAATGAAAAGGTTACTTCAACTCAATGAATTAGAGGAGCTAAAAATGAATGCTTATGAGAATGTGAAATTATGTAAGGATCGTACTAAATTTTGGCATGATAAGCATATAACTAAGAAGGAGTTTCATGAGGGCGACCTTATTTTTCTTTATAATTCTATATTGAAGTTGTTTCCTAGTAAATTGAAGTCAAGGTGGTCAGGTTATTTCCTATTTAATTCTACTACTTTTTCTCTATTTATTTTTCTCTTTTTGCATATAACTCCTACTCCTATTTTGAATAAAAATTTAAAAAGTCATGTCCTTTCCTAATAAGGACATAACTTTTCAATATTTTATTCATACCTTTTATCCTTTCCTATTTAAAACTACATTGACTACTAATATTATATTCTCTACTCTTCTCTTTTTCATCTTTTCTTCTTCTATTTAAACATCACCAACATTTTTCAATTCACTCATTCTCTCCAATTTTTTTTTCTTTCATTTTCTCTACACCACTTTTTACTCTTTTCCTCTATTTCTTTATTCTAAGTTTTTCTTCTTCTTCTCCAACACTCACTCCCTCTTTTCTTTCCCCATAGCCGAACCACCACTCTTCCTTTTTCTTTTTCTTTTCTTCTTCACTTCTCTATACTATTTGACATGGGAAGAACCAAAGGATCTTTATCCTCAAGGCCAAGGAGGGATGATCATGAGGAGGAGGAATATCAAGAGGAGAATTTTTCACTCACATATCAAGCTAAGTTTTCTATCTTATCTCATATAGAAGGTGATAGATTTACTTCTCTTAAGTTTAGAGAAATTATTTCATGCAAGTACATCCCTAACTCATTGCATCAAGATGTTGGTATGTATGATTCATTTAATCAATTATTGACTAATTGTGGCCTTAAAAAAATTGTTTCTATGCATAAGCCCATATATGTTGAATTGATTACTGAATTTTACACCTCCTTAGAAGTCAATCCTAATGATTCACACATCCTTGAGTTTAAGTTGTTAGGTAAGAATCACTAACTTACCTATTCCTTTATGCAAAGAGTTTTTGGTTTTAAAAAGGATGGAATGTGTAACATGCCAAAGTCATTTGATGTTAATGAGTTTTGGACATTCTTGACAGATTTACCATCTCTCTTTCGCCCAAAGTAGGGGAAGACCATGTTTATCAAAGACTTAAAGTTTTGGCTTTTGCATAAGGTACTTTGTTGTGTTGTGTTTCACAGGTCCGAATTTAATAGGGTTTCCGCTCAAGAAATGTTTTTAATATGGTGCATTCATAATAGAAAATAAGTATGTTGAACATATTGGATTTTCAATCAACTTTTGACAAGTGCTACATATAAAGATGTTCCTTTAACACATGGTCATGTTATTACCATAATTGCAAAAACTCTTAATGTTAATTTTATTGATCATAATCGTGTTGTTGAGTGTTCCTATTTCACTAAGCAAGCCTTTATGCGAGGTGAAGTTGTAGATGTTTCTTTCCATTTTATCCCGGCACACACAAGGTCTTATTGGAAGGGTATTCGCCATCCACATTTTACAGGTGATCAAGGTGATGAGGAGTATGCTCAAGTAGCACATTTTGGAGATGATGTTCATGAGGAGGTGCCAAATGTTGGATGAAGAGCAACAAGAAGATGTACCCCAAGAGGATGCACCTTTTCCTTCCTACCTTATGTAAGGATGTGCTAGTGGCTCTTCTAGTCAAGAATTGCCCATTTGGGAGCAACTGTTGGAAAACCAAAGAGCGATGCAATGCCAATTAAGTGGCATGGAGGCTTTTAATCACCAACTCGATCGTTGCCAAAGGAGAATGGAGTACAAGATGCAACAATACTTTACACGTTGTGGTCATACCATTGAATCTCCACCACCATCTCCTTTGGAGGATTGAGGGAGTTTTTCCTTTTCCCTACTTTTTCTTTTATGTTTCACATTGGAGACAATGTGTATTAAGTGTGCGAGAAGGGATGTTAGTAGTAGTTATTATACATGTTAGTATTTATGTTTTATTTTGTTGATGTTTAGTAGTTGTTATGCATGTTGCATATTGTCATTTGTTTATGTTTAGGTTGTTTGTGCATGTTTTCCATGTTTATTTTGCATTATTTTATCTTCTCTGCATTAATAAGTAGCCTCTTTTCTAGTTCATTTTGATTGTGATTTAAGTTTTACTTTTATTCCATGTTAATATTTAATTTTCTACCCTCAATTGGTAGAATTTTAAAGTTTTATGTAGTATAGTCTTTAAGTTCTCCTTATTATCTCTTTTTATTACTTTCAAAATCTAGAGAATTTTTAGTCCACTTTCTAACTATGCTTAAGGTTAAGATGTTAAGGATTTATGTTTAAGTTTCTTAGGACTTAGGTAGTTTAAGGGAAACTATAGCCATAATACGAAAGACTAGCATTTCAATAATGGATGAGGACACGAAAAAAAATAATACAAATAAAAAAATAATAAAAAAAGAAAAGAAAATTTATGCTTGTTTTGTGATGCATCTTGAGTAAGTTGTGTGCAAGTGAGTTTGCTCCTTAATTGCATCCATTCGGAAAGAGTATGTGACATTACAAGTATAAGAAAAAAATAATGGGATGGAGCATAAAATGCACCCACTAGAGAAAAAAAAAGATGAAGCAAAATGTTTCTAAAAATGCCATGAGAAATGTTAGTTTATGTGTGTGCTTGATTCTTGTCCCAAAGGCTACTTGTGTTTTTAGAAATCCTAAGTTTGAAGAATGAATATTTTGGCTAGATTTCTTGGTTAGCACCTTAACTTTATAATCTTGATTTTGTTATTAATAGATTGAGCTAATATATTAAACTTATTACTTATGCTATGAGATTTGCTTCCTCTATCATTGTTGAGCATTGAAAGTTAATTGTTAACTATCTTTTTCTATAAAATTTTTTTCATTATTAAAATGACTTGTTAAGATGGCTACATTTCTTTTAGGGAAGATAAATTTTTTATTGTTTTTCTTGCTTAGATTTTTTCTTCTTGCATGAGGGCAAGCAAGGTCTAAGTGTGGGGGAATTTGATAGTATGCAAAATAGTATAGTAATTTAGGATTATTTTGTTAACTTTTTAATTAATTTGCATTTGCATTGTGTTTTATTTTTATGTTATTATTGTCAGTTGTGTGTTTTTTTGTGCTTTTATATTATTTATATGATTTGTAGGTTCTTTTGGACTAATCTCAAGCTTGAAGTTGCTTTAGAGTGCAATAAAATGAAGTTTGGTGTTCAAAAAGTCTAAAGAAGCAATTCAGGAGGCGTGCCGACTCATTCCACCCATACTGACTCGTGACAACAAGCAGTTGTGCCAACTCGCCCACTCATCCCATCTGCTGGTGCCGACTTAAGCCTTGCTTTCCAGTCGCATACCGAGTCATCCACCTATGCCGAGTCATGACAGAGGATAGGCATGTCGACTCACACCCGACTCGGCACAGTGTGCCGAGTAGTTTAGACATCTTTTCTTTAAACCCTTTCAATTTTGACCCCTCTCCGAAAGTGTACGAATTAGGATGTCTAGGAGGTCTATAAATACATGTATTAGCTGCATTTTAGAAATAATTACATATCAGAAAACACTTAGTTTATTTTTCTAAAGTATTAGTTTTGTTTAGTTAGTATTATTAGTGCAATTCAAAGTATCAAGAGAAGATCATTCAAGCAAGTCAAGGATACATCAAGAAGGCTATCTACATTCAAGTTCTATCTTTCTCTCTATTAGTACTTGATGTTTATTATACCTTTTTGTCATTATTTTATGTTTAATATGTATCTTGGCTAAGCCATTATTTGTTAGAATTACAAGGAAGAATGAATCAATGAATTACATCTTTATTTTATGTTGTATGAATGATTTGATTTTAATTATGAGTTTGAATTTGTTGTGTACGATTGGCTACCATATATGACTTGTTAATTAAATTGTATGCAATGAGAGTTGGTGCATTTTAGTGGAAATACAATTGAATTCATTAAAGGTAATGAAATCACTTGGAGACAAGGATTTCTATTTAAAGGATTAAAAATTATAAACCTTACATAGTAATTCAATGGATTTCGTTTAGCTCTACAATGATATGAGAGTGCATGTAGACTCTAAATGAAATTACCCTTGAATGACAATGAGAGTTGCTCTTAGGGACTTTAGGTCTAATTGACAATGAGAGTTGCTTTTAGAACTTATACCATGTTTTATAATCATTTCATATAATCATTTGTTTATTTCTTATAATTCTTTATAAATTTTGAATTGTAGTTCTAATGAACTCTATTTGAACTTGATATTAGAATAATTAGATTAATTAGTATAGTTAGTAATTATTTAGAATAGTTAGAATAAATCACATTTTCACTATTATTGTTTGCCTATCCATCTAACTATCTATCCAGTTAATATAAAATTACTCCAAATTCCCGAGTGTTCGACATCCTACTTACTCTATACTTAGTCTTAGAGACTATGGTATTATAATTTGACCCACATTAAAGAGATTGAAAGTTAAGAAAATCACTCCCCATGATTTTGATTCTAGCAACGAAGTACCTAGATTTTAAACTCTAATACCAATTAAAAATGCCCTAAAGGATGCGGGGGGTGAATAGAGCTAATTGAATTTTAAAAAGATTAAAAGAAAATTAAAAGGTTTAATTAAGAAAGAATCAAAGGATAGAAGGTGAATAATGAAGGGAATGGAGAATCAAAGCAACCAAAGATGCGGAATTTTAAAATTTTTTAAAAGCATGCAATACTTGCATCAAGTTTGAATCCATTCCTGCCACAAGAACCAAATCACATTCACTTGACATAACTAAACATGCATCATAGACAATATTTTATCAACAAGCAAAGTAATCATGTAATCAAATTACAAATCCTACATACTAAGAACTAAGTAACACTTACAATATTCCTTAGTGTGTAGAACACTCGAAAAGCTTTGATTGTTAAATCTACTAGCTCCGAGCTTCCCAAGTGTGAAGCCTCTAGCTCGAGACACACGGATTGCACTTGGTTGATCTTTGAGATTGATGAAGCTCTACCACACAAGCCTTTCTTATTAAGACCCAAAAGCTTGTGAAAGCTTCTTCAATCTTGAAGGTATTGAACTTATTACAACCTTCTAAGGATGATGGATTTACTAGAGAGATCACAACCCTTGTGATATATTTAAGTTCACTCAATTTTGAACTAGGGAAGAAGAAGAGACTCTTTATTCTTTTTCTTCTAGTTTGGTTAGAGTAACCAAGCTCTCTTTTTCTATCTTGGCCAAAAATTTCAGTAAGCAAAAGGTGTTGTCTTCAACTTTTCTTGTTCATTAATTAACCCTTTAGTGTCTAGTCTAGCAACTATTGCTTGTCCTTATTCCAAGTCTTCATTCCAAGTCAGTGGAAGACTTGGAATTCTACCACTTTGACAAAAAAAGCCACCAACCTTTGAATTGGCTTATTTGGTTGCATGGATATCCCTATCCCTATTCCAATTCCATTAACACTTAATAGGCTTGGGCTTGGGCTTAGGATATGGGCTTCTCTACACTTAGATATGGCCCAATCTAATCCAAACAATTAATGGGCTAGATTAAACTCTTTAATCAAAAACCCAATCCATATAAATAATAAGTGGACTAGTTCAAACTCTTTAAACTAAGTCCAATGCCTATGGTCCATCTCACGGACCAAGTCCATCATCCATAACACACATGGTCCATCTCATGGCCCATGTCCATATATATTTGGAAGGATAATATTAATTTAATCTTTAACTTAATATCTTATATTAAATTAAGCCTAAATTAGTATTTGCCTAAATGGAATAAAGTTCCAATCTTTGAATTCAGATTTTAGGATATGCTGGATCCCCGCATATGCACAAATCCAATTCAATTAATTTAATTAATTAATTAAACTCTTTAATTAATAATCAAATTAATGTTAATCATCACAAGTGCAACCGTTATGTGTGTGACTTACTAGGTTCAAGTCTAAATGGCAATGGGAAATGATATTAGCACTTAATATCATGGAAACTTCTTTCCATACTGAATGTAAAAATCCCAATGTTTCACATTCAGTTTCCATAAGTCGTTAGTAACCCCCAGCATAGATATCACGACTACCTAATGAGAAATGAATGCTATATACAGATTCATAAGAACCAAAGAACATAATTACCGTGCACTAAATGTCCCTTCATTACAAGATCTCGATATTAGCTAGAGTCAAGGTTTAGTCAAACTCTAATTGCCTCTATCATATGACCTCATCTTAAGTTCAATTTCTTGATAAAACATGACTACTACTAGAAACTCTTTTCTAGCACCGAAACTCTTTTCGGGTAAGTCGACTTTGACCTGGCCAGGTACTTATTGATCAAGAATAACTTAGATAGCATAAGATCTTATCCCAGTTCACTCCAGGTAATGAATTCCATCTTGGCCAATCACTCATCCCTACATATAACCAACTAGAGCCACCACATGCCATATACCCATACATGGCTAGCACAGGTATGTAAGCGGTAACAAACTCTAAATAACCATATGTGGATGACTGTGTCGCCTCAGGTCAAAGGACCATTTGCAAAATTATGTCCAAGATTGTGATTGTTGACTAAATTGAATTCCTAAGCAATCACAAATCTTGTGTCACTGTTCGATCCACACATCATATGAGTATCCACATGTCTATTCTGATAACTAATATCAAGTAGCATGAGACTCACTACCTCCCACTATCAGTATCACATGCCGATCAAGGAAAATAGACAGAGGTGATAGTTTAGGGATTAATACTACCTTTATATTAATTCACCAACTATGAACATTTATAGTATACGTACTAAATAAGTTTGTCACTCATATTATCAAATCTTGATAATAAACTCATTTAACATAATACTAAAAGTAAAAATTCAAATAAACAAACACTTTATCTAAAAGAATATTTTATTGCCAAAGGGATTAATATACAATGTTTACATACAAAATTGCCCTAGGATACATCTATACTAACAAATAAGAAAGACAAAGAAGTAATAATAAAGGGCACAATAATTTAAGGAGTTTAGATTATCAATTAATCATACGTTTTCACCTAACTTGCCTTAAGTTAGGATTTTTAACCCCACACTAATCTATTAACTTAGATTGAGTACAACATTATGTTTTGACGATCAACACCAACCTTACACAAGCTTATATTTTTTTGGCTCAACACAAACCAAACCCAAATTACCAAGTGCTTTTAGTGGTTCACACTTAAATAAATTCCTTTAGTTTTGGTTCCTCACTTCCCTTTACTAACCTAAAAAAAGAGATAAAAAAGAACCTAAAGCTAGGACTCAGCCTAACTTTTAAAAGAGTTTAATGAATATACTAAAGAATACAAAAAGTAGTTAAAAGTAATGAATTGAATAAGTGATCTTTCTAATATTTAAATGAAGTTCCAACACTCTAATTTATAGTTCCTTAATGAAATATAGCTATTAAAGATCTACCATCTTCAACATCTTCATTGAATCAATTTTTAGCTTTTTGTAGTATTTAACATGCTCATGATCATAAAAAGGAGGCTCATGTCTGTATGGATTAAAAATTATAGTTGTTGTGTCTAATTTTAGTCATTAAAGGGCTTTCTAACTGGATCGTGTGCTTCCTTATGATCCTGCTCATGATTGTGATTTAGGATCATAAGAAGAAATGCCCTTTGAGCTTTAAATGACCTTCTTTTATTCCTAGCTTGTGGGTGCTCCTCATGATCATGAAGGGAACTCGTGATGAGCACTATAGGCTTTATAAACTTGCTCTTCTTAACTTCATTTGATCTTTGTACCTTCATTATCACTTGGAGGGATTTTTTTGAACGTTTGAAGGGCTTCAGATTGGCATTGTTACAATCTCCAAAGCTTGTTTCTTAAGACATGATCATAGACCTAGCTTAAAGGCATACTTAGATAAATATACTAGTTATTGAAAATCGATTGTTAAAGTCAAAAGAAATGTGGATTAGAGATTGATCACGCAAATAGTCAACAACTGACCTTTATATGACTTTAGTAATCATACTATCTTACTAGAGGCTACCTATGATTTGTGGGCCAAAAATAGGATTTCAGGCCTGTTGCCAATGTTGTGTGAATTTATAGGGTTGCACACTTAGAATATGGCCAAAACAGATTTGGGTTAACCCATCTAGTAAAATTCCCTCTCTAGATAAATAAAATTAATTAATTAATTAATTAAACATATTTAAGATTATGGTTATCTTAATTAAAATTAAAATTAATTTGTTTTGAAATTAAATCAAACCAAAAAAGGAAAATGGATATATTAAAATCATTTTAAAGATAACCCTAAATAGAAAACTAAAAAGGTAAAGAAAATATGTCAAAATCATTTTGACATATTTAAAACCCTAAATGTGATGCATATATATATATGTATCATTCCTTAGGGTTTAGGTTATGCATTCTTATTATTTTCTAAAAAGAAAATAGTAGAAAAGTACATAGAGAAAAAGAGAGGTCCGTGAGATAAGGTGCTAGCACACTGACACTGTTTTAGGTATTTTGTTCGTGTAGATACCAGTAGAGGACGTTACTGAATTAGTAACATCTTAATCTAATGGGAGATATAAAAAGCTCAAGGTAGGGTGTCACTGGACTCGTCCTTCCAACAATCTTGCCTAGTTTTCATCTTTATTGAGATTCTAGAACTTTTCCATTGATTTAATTGATTTGCATGAATCCTGTGAGGGTTTTATGAATTTAAAATTTTAATTTTTGTTGCATTTATGAACCACAAAACCTAATAACAAGGTCTTAACATTGAATCTTTAACTCTCTTATCATCTCATTCTCTATTCAAAAAATTAGATAAAAAGCTCTATATCAATAGTAACATAACATCCATTGATAATTTTCTAGGGAACCACATATGCATTCCAATAAATACCAAAAACACCTAGTAGATAATGATACATATAAAAAGTGATAAATTCATATTTTGGATATGTTTTGAGTTGCTATTTAATTAGTTTTATTTATTATTATATGATTACTTGGTAAATATTACTTAAAATAAGATTAATTAGGATTATACTTAATAATTATGCATTTATATAGAATTAGAACTTAGTGTATAGTATTTATTTAGGTTTAAATTACATAATTTATATAGATTTAGGAAAGAAATACTTAGGATTTAAGATTAGTTTTATAGTTTTGTATTTGATTTTTTTTATATGAATTCTAAATGCTTTTTATGTTATTTTCCATGTTTTGTAAGGTTAATCAAGTAATAAGTTGATTAGGACTGTTTGAGAGCTTTAGGTAAAGGTAAGGAAGATCGTGCACAACTTTAAGGATGGCCATACATGGGTGTCTTAAAGTGGTATGCAAAACTCTAGGGTAGCATGGCTTAAAGTATAGGCATCTAGGGAGGTTATATGGCCTATTTCATGGCCCGTGCATAGGTGGTTAAGAGAAATATTAAAAGGCTTCTTTTTAGCACAGCTCAATGCATGGTCATGCCAAAAGTGGCACATTGATATGATGTAATTAGCATAACAATTTTAGGATGTTTCATGCATATTTAGGTTGCATTTAGTTTATATTTTAGCTTAATTTTGATGCATTTCATTCACAATTACATATGCTTTTTGATATTTAATGCTTTCAAGTAAATTCATATGAATTTGGACGGTTCATTAATGTTTTTGAAGTTTAGGAAAGTTATATGGGCATATAGGAGTCATTCAAGGTCAAAGGATGTCAAAAAAGCAAGTTTTAGAGTGTTTAGGACTATTATGACTCGGCACCAACTTTCACGAGTCGACACTAAAGTGCACTGTCATGACTCGGCACACTCTTCATGACTCGGCATGGGTGCGAGTAGACATGATTGTTCAGACCATGTCACACTCGTTCGGCCATAAATTCCTCTACAGAACTTGGATTTAAGTGATTTAAGAGGCTATGGAAATATATTTCAAAGGGCTATAACTTTTATGAAGACATCTAGACTTAATTCATTTGTTTAGATTATCAAAAATGCCCTTGAAATGACTAATGATGTTAAAGCTCATGACTCTTCATCAAAAATTAACTTGTACCCTTTGTCTATTAACTTCACAAGCCTATAGATACTTCATTGTTATCTTTAGAAGAGATAGCAGCAATAGAGAACACTTTTTACCCATAGAAAAATTATTAACAAGAAGAACAACAAGAGATTCAAAAGGAGAAAGAATGCTTGAAGATTGGAAGGGCAATTCAAGAGTTTGGTTGCTTTCTTCTTCTTTATGATTCTAAATTGTGTAACTCTTACTATATCTTCTTGGAAGTGTTTTATTTCTATGGATGTAGACTAATTGCATTTTGTTAGGATTTATTTTCATGTCATGAACCGTGGTTTATTAATTAATGAAAGTTAATCAATTTCTTTAATGATGTATTTTATGTTTATTGTTATTCATGCTTGTTTATGCTTGGCCAACTTAAACATAATTTTAGTTAGATTTATGCATTGAAAGATGGTGAAACTAATGGAAGAAGTAAACATAATATAAATTAATTTAATAATTAGAAATAACTTAAATTGTTTATGCCTATGCTTTGGGATAGACTTTGCTTTATAATATATATGCTTGTTTTAAATCATTATGAGTGAGGATGAAAGTTAAGCCATAATATTTAAATTATTGAATGCATATTTAACCAATTTATAATCAAAAGAGTAAGTTGATACATTACTAGACCCAAGGAAATGCATTGATTTGAAGAATAATTAAATTTACATGGAGAATGAATTGAGAGATAAATCCTAATAATTGCTTCAATTGCTTTAATTGTTGTTGTTTAGAATTTAGTATGAATAGTTCTTTAAATAAGTTGTAATTAGTAAATTGAACATTTAGATTTTATTTTAATTAATTAGAACTTTTGTTAAATTTATTTGAGCCTTAAACAAGTTTTCAATAAAACTAATTAGTGGCCAGTTCATTTAATCCTTATGGGATACGATACTTGTACGCATCATATAAAACTAATTTTGATCTCGTATACTTGTGGATATTACATTTCAAATTTGTGCATAAACACATGGGCATGTCACAGAGTCCTAATTCAATTATAACTTAACTTTTCAAAGCTTTTTCACATTTAACTTCTACTAAGATGAATTAGCATTATATAAAAGAACTTTTGGGGCATGGAAATCATCATTAATGCTATATCATTCAAGTATCGAAGCATTAAGATCATTTATATTCATAAACACTTTAATATAGGTTTTAAAATAGTTTACAAGATAATAATTATGGAGTTTAAGCATTCAAGGGCTTTAAGACAAGTGTATAAGGTTTCTTATCTTTTATTCTTATATTTTCTTATAATGATTATGACTCACCCTTTACGATCTATAATCACACACTTTCTCTTTTTAAATTTTTATCTCTATCATTCAAAATTGCTTGTCAAAGTTAAAAAGGGGGAGATTGTTGGACATTTGCATGATCATAACTTAATCCACCCTTGTTTTGACCTTCACAACCAATTTTGATATTACTAATATTCATGTTTAAGTATGATTATTAGATAGATAAGTAGCTTTGATGATGCAAGCTATGAATGGTGATTTACAACTCTATGGAAGTCCTCAAGACTCATTGTGAAGCCTCCAAATGATCCCTAATACTTATGGAATGATTTGAAGATATTTTATTCAAGTTTCCAATTGGAAAATGAGGCTCATGATCGTGAGCATGTTGGTCACCATCGTGAGTAAGGCTAGCCATTCAAGTGACAAACGAGCTTCACTATGCAAAAATGCATGCACACTTCATAGTCTTGAGTGGCAAGGTCACGATCGTGACCATTAAGTCATGATTGTGAGTAGCACATTTCTGCACTAATGGTTAAATTTTAAGCTTCAACAACTATATTTTTAACCCTCACGATCGCGAGGAGCTCTTTCTCTGCAAAAAGCTAAATTTTCATTTAATGAAGATTGAAGTTGATTTAGGCAAATATGGTGCTTCCTAACAGCTAGTTTTTATGTTCATTATAAGTATAAGCCTTCCAACTGCATTTAAAAAAGTTATAAGAGTTGGTGAATGATGCATATGGACATAGGGATACTATACCAAATATAAATCCTTTGAGCTATGATGGAGGACCCATAACTAGATCACAAGCTAAGAAGATGCGAGAGGCTATAGTGGGACTTGTGCGAGAGCAATTGGAGCTTATGGGACAAAGAAGGAGTGATTTGGTGGAAACTAAGTCGATCAACTTAGTTTTTTATGTTCAAGATGAGACACGCCCTTGTGGAATTCTGCAAGCCCATGTTGCACATATCCAAAACAGCTAGTAGGATACACGAGTCATAGACACACCTGTGTTTAAGGAGCCTAAAATGTCCAAAAGGATACACAGCCAGAGACATGCTCGTGAATTAGACCATGTAATGTTCTATCTCAAAATCATAGTCGAAACACGCCCGTGTATGATCAAGGTCAGACCGTGTTCCAAGCCATGTAACAGTTTGCCAGTTTTTTACAATGACAACATGCCCGTGTCTCGATAATAATATCCTATCCAATTTTATGTTTAATTAGGAATTTTATTTATATTAGAAGTTGTGTTTAATTAGGAGTATAGTGGTTTATTCCTAAAGAGTTGTTTTCTTTTAAAATCAATTTAGGTTTAGGATTACAAGTCTATAAATACTTGTATCAATATTATTATTTTCAGAAGTTGATTGATTTTTATTCAAATTCTTAATTGAATTTTCTTGAGTTCTTGCGAGAGCTATTTTCTAAATTTCCTTCGAGGGTGTTGTAATTCAAACCTCAAAAATTAGAGGTGCTAGTTGTAAGATAACTAGCATTGCTAATTCCTTTTAGTTTATTGTAGATGGATCCTCGGGCAACGATTCCA
Organism: Macaranga tanarius; assembly: GCA_949673435.1. Lineage (NCBI taxonomy): Eukaryota > Viridiplantae > Streptophyta > Magnoliopsida > Malpighiales > Euphorbiaceae > Macaranga > Macaranga tanarius. The sequence goes on along the minus strand of CATIWO010572387.1, from coordinate 16,329 downwards.
ATAGATTGTTATAAATACTAGTTATTAGATAACTAGCAGGACATATCAGTTTCGTATCGAAGCCTTGGCTCTAGTATAAGCTACGTATCCCTAGCGTAGTATTTGTGCATTGATAAAAAAAATCAAAGTTCATCAGCATCAAAAATTGCATCAAGCAATTCGGCCATAACAAAATTGAAGAAGTCGCATCAACCATTACCCGTTGCATCAACAAAATTCGTGGGTAAGCATTCTACCCCTTGAAAACACATCCTAATTGCATACTTTTGCCTTATTTTCTTTGTCTACCTACCCTACATCATTCTATATCTTGAACTCCTTCTTTCTACCCGTTAATCATCCGAAATTACACCAAAATTCATGCATAAATAGACCCCAAATTTCAGACATACCTGAAATCATTCAAAATAGTCCCACACTTACATATTTTAGTTTTTTTTTCACTAATAACTTTGATTATCTAGTTTGATTTGTAATTCTCTCAGAGTAGTAAGAGTTTAGCTCAATTAAGAACTCGAAAGGAAATTCTTTGTGTGTGCATAATTGTGACTGCATTAGAGAGTGTCTAATTAATTGAGAGAAACACATGAGAGAGTATTAGAATAGGAATTTTCTTTTAATTTTTTTCAAATTTACATCATAGATACAAAGGAGAAGCTTACATTGGATGCAATACAAGCAATATTGCAAAAGATATTGGCTCAACAAGAGGATATAAGGAGTAACAATTAAAAGGTCCATGAATGATTGGAAAGGTTAGAGATATGTACCCTTATTCGAGCAAGGAAGGCCCAACACATTCTCTTTAATGATCTAGAAGAGGAGGTAGCTGAAGAAGGATCAATACGTGCTAGTAAAAGCAAAACCAAATATGGCAATTTAGGATCAATCAAGATGAAGATTCTAGCTTTCCAAGGGAAGAGTGATCCAAAGGCGTACTTGGAGTGGGAAAAGAAGGTTGAAAGGATGTTTGAGTGCCATAATTATACAGAAGAGAAAATGGTAAAATTGGCCATCTTGGAGTTCACTAACTATGCTAGTGCATGGTGGGATCAATTTACCTCCATTAGGCATAGAAGTAGAGAAGGACCGATTACCTTATGGTTTGAGATGAAAACCATACCGAGGAAGAGATTTGTACCTCAACACTATTATGGAGAGGTGTATAACATGTTATAAAGGTTGAACCAAGGCTCTAGAAGTGTTGAAGAGTATTTCCAAGAGATGGACATGGCCATGATTCAAGCTAACATTGAGGAGGATAGAGAGGTTGCTATGGCACGTTTTCTATTAGTTTTGAATCATAAAATTACTAACCTTATTGAATTGCATCATTATGTAGATTTAGAGGACATGGTACACATGGAAATCAAGGTGGAAAAGCAATTGAAGGTGAAAACCAAAATGAATTCGACTCCTACAACTACATGGAAATCGAATTGGAAGAACATGACAAATTTGAGCCAAATAAAAGCAAGGATATTACTACATCAATGACACAACATAAGGATGACAAATCTAAGGGTAAGTTAAGTAATATTTAGTGCTTTAGATGTTTGGGATATGGGCATAAGGCTGTACAATGTCCTAATGCTAAGATTATGACCCTATGTTGGTAAGTGAAGATGAGGATGATGATGATGATGATGACTTGAGTGATATGCCACCATTGGAGAATGCATCTGATGTGGAGGAGGAATCATCCCCACAAGGACGAATTTACACTTTGGTTATTAGGCATGTCTTAAACATGCAAGCTAAGGAGGAAGATGTACAATGTGAAAACATCTTTTATACTCGATGCATGATACATGATAAATTGTGTAGTATGATTATAGATGGTAGAAGTTGTGCTAATATTATTAATTTAGTTGATAAATTGGAGATTAAAACAACTAAACATCCTAGACCTTATAAATTATAATGGTTGAATGCTAATGGGAATATTAAGGTCATTAGGCAAGAATTGATTACATTCTCTATTGGGCATTATTGTAATGAGGTATTATGTGATATAGTTCCTATACAAGCTAGTCACATATTATTAGGATGTCCATAGAAATATGATAGACGAGTCATATATGATAGGAAGTGTATAAAGATCAGAAAATTTTGAGTGAATGTGAGAGTGTACAAGAAAAAGAAAAGGTGCACCAGCAAAAGGAGAGTGGTGAGAAAATCCAAGAGAGGTGTGAGGAAAGAGAGGAAAAAGGAGAGAAAATAGAGGGGATGCACAGAGAGAGTAAAACTAGTGAGATTGTGCATGCAAAAGGAAAGAATAGTGAGCAAAGTGTGGTAAAAAAAAGGTAAAAGGCAATTTCTTTACAAGAGAGGGTGAGATTAGAAAGGCTTATCTAAGTAAGCAACCTATGATACTATTGGTATTCAAAGGTGCATGTTTAGCTTTTGATACTAACCCAATTCTCTCTTCTCTACCTAGTTCTTTTCAAGTGTTATTGCAGAAATTTGAGGATTTATTTCCCAAATCTATACCCGATGGTTTGCCACCATTAAGAAGGATAGAACATCAAATTAATTTTATTTCTGGAGCATAAATTCTGAATAGGCCAACCTATAGGAGTAACCCCAAAGATACAAATGAATTACAATGACAAGTGGATAAGTTGTTGTCTAAAGGGTTGATTAGAGAAAGTTTGAGCCCATGTACTGTACCCGTACTACTTATGCCTAAAAAGGATGGAACATGGTGTATGTGTGTTGACTGTCGTACCATCAACAAAATCACTATAAAGTATTGCCATCCTAAACCTCGTTTAGATGACATGTTAGATGAATTATATAGTGTACGCATATTTTCTAAAATTGATTTAATGGCTAGGTATCATCAAATTAGAATGAAAATTGGTGATTCATGGAAAACTAGCTTTAAAACCAAATATGGGTTATATGAGTGGTTAGTCAAGCCATTTGGTTTAACTAATGCTTCTAGTACATTTATGCATTTAATAAACCATGTTTTGAGGGATTTAATAGGTAAGTTTGTTGTTGTCTATTTTGATGATATACTTGTGTATAGTAAATCACTAGAGGACCATGTTATACATGTTAAATATGTTTTTAGTGTTTTACAATCACAAAAGTTGTATGCTAAGCTTGCTAAATGTTTATTTTGTGTGGCTACAGTTATATTTTTAGGATATGTTGTTAGTGAGCATGATATAGAGGTTGATCATAAGAAGGTTAAGGCTATTAAAACTTGGCCTACACCTAGAAATGTCAGGATGTTTATAGTTTCCATCGCTTATCTAGTTTTTATCGACATTTTGTACATGATTTTTTAGCATAGCTGCCCTTTTGACAGAAGTAATTAAAAAGAATGTTGGGTTTAGGTGGGAAAGGAACAAGAGGATGCTTTTAACATACTAAAATCTAAATGAATTTCTGCACCTATTCTTGTTTTGCCTAACTTTGATAAAACATTTGAATCTTCACTAGATATGAAAATTTCAATCCAAATCTTCACCAGATACGAAATTTTCAATCCAAATCTATCATAAATCCACCAAAAACAAATATAGAGGCAAAAGGATTAAAGAAAAGAAGTCCACTCGCCAAACTTGTCGGTTCCTCCTCTTCTTATTCCTCTTCCTCTTTTGTTAGCGTTTCCCTTTGTTTTCTCTTTTTTTTTTTGTTTTTTGTTCTTTCTTCTTCTTATCTGTGTCAATGGCAGTTTATGCTAAATTACGCTTTAGTCCTACAACTTAAGTTTTTTTCAATTAAGTCCTTCTAAATTTATTTTCCTTATAATTTAGTCCTGACCCAAAAAAACTTTAATTTTTTAGGTACGGACATGAAAAATCTTTCCCTTTGAAAAGAATTTCATCCTCGAAATTCGATGGACAGTTATCATGGTATTACCAAAAATTTCTTTACCTTAATTCTTATCCTTCTTTTCACTACGACCACAATTGTATTCTTCAAATTTTTCTACAGCACAATTCAATTTAACAATTTTCTCATATAAATTCTCATACTAATAATATGCATATTTCTTATGTGATGCCCCCTCACGTCATCAAACATTGAATCATAAAATTATAGCATAACTTATATTGGAATTAGATTAAATGCAAAACTTTATATACAAAGTACTTAAGTTACAAATACATTGTAACCTTTCACACAACCCACTATTACAAAATGATATGGACATGGCTAATGAATGAGATGCTCAATGCTATCACCAAACAAGTGAGTGAAGTTCTCGCCACTAGCCCACCTAAGAAATGCTTAATGACAACAGACAATGCAACTCAAGATTTTCTATAATATATTGAAAAGAAAAACATTTGCAAAGGAATGAGCTTGCAACTCAATAAGTATTCACTAATATACACATACACAATCTTCCCAAGAACTAATTAAGGGAGTATATAAATGAAATTTACTGCACAACAAACTACAAGAAAAATTCAGCAACAAGCTGCGCACGGCCGTGCAGGAATTACACACGGCTGTGCCTGAGGCATGCATTTCTACCTCTGGCACACACGGTCGTGCCTGAATTGGCACATTTTCCTTCTGACTCCATATGGCCATGCCAAAATGGTGCACAGCTGCGCCTTCATCCTTCATATTTCTTAAAAAGGCACACAGTCATGCCTGAGGTCCTAAATCTGATAGCATGCTTATGCATGACCGTGTTTAAACATTATATGGCCGTATCCAATAACCTGTTTAACATTTCAAACATCCTTAAAAGATATCCATACACCAAAACTACATTGTTGGTGCCTCATATACTCCAAATCGCACCATTCAATATAATCCAAAATCACATTTCATTTAACAATGTCATTAACACACCACCATAACCATCATTATCACAATCACGTCTCACATTTTGAAATATCCACCCGTCTTATCCTCACTGTTATTGATATATAACATACCTTTTTCATTCTCAATTCATTATATTAGCATTGCCAATTCCACCCGGCTTATCCTCACATTCACACACACTTTCTGCCTAGCTCATAACTCACTTTACACACACACTTTTTCGTCCGGTTCATATCTCACTTTCATACACAATTTCAACATCATTATCACAACATTTTAGATATATACAACTCATTCATACACATCACTAATCACCATATTACTTTCACCAAGTAACATACATCATACCAATTTCATATCACAATAATAATATTCACAACTCAAAGGTAATATTAATTACCATCACCAAAGTACATAAACATATGCACAAATACAAAAGAAGAATTCATGGTATGAATATATTAGTAACTACTTACACAAAAAGCTTCCCAACTTAGAGTGCAACAAATCCTCTAGTGGGCTCCACTTCCACCGGGTTCCGGTTTTCCTATAATTTATTTATAATTCATCATTATGAATATATATATCATTCATCCAATATATGTAATCAATTATACACATGAACAAACCTTTAACCTTCAAATCTAACCATCTAACCATTGCATACAAGAAAATTCACAACCAACCTATATCCTACTGTTGGCCTATTTTATACATGAAGTTCATGATGCTCTCAAGAATCACACACACATCTAATGATCACCAAATTCACAAAAATTCTACATAAATGAGTCTAATTTAAACCTAAATTGAAATAACCCAATTATCACATATAGATAATTAATTATGGCTATTATAGCTATATCAGGTCACACGGTGTGATAATGTGAGCAACAAAATGTCTGGCCTATTTCGACCATCTTAACAATAGTTTTAGCTCAAACACAAAACTTGAGAGTTGTAAAGGACTCTCTGATGTTTCTCTATAATCAAACAATACTAGATTTGGAGCTCTATAGCTTGAGTTATAGTAAAAATACAGAGGCTGAAATTTTAGTAAAAACGGAGCACGAATTTTGCTATCCTATCATAACTCAATCAAAAACATAAATAACTTACCAAAAGATGCTCTTGAATTTTCAAGATTGATAATTATAGCCTAGACCCCAACTTCCTCAGCCGAATCAACTCTCTCTCTCTCTACCAAATCCCTAATTTCTTTGAAGGCAAATGAGTGCAACTAGCTAAATTTTTTTAAGGAGCTCGTACACCTTGATATGCATGGCCATGTTGAAGGAGGAAGAATTTAGACCAAAATTTGTGATACTTATCACTAAATATCCATTTAACTCCTTAATGAAATGCTGCTCTTCCCAACTAGTCCTTAAAAATCTAATTGCTTCACTCAAGTCCTTCCTTTCTTACAGTTTAGTCCTAATCAGCCCCCAAATCTCAATCTAATAATATATCGCCCTCACCACATACCCCAATGAATCATATATAATTCAATAAATAAATACTCTCAAAATGCATGAAATTCACATGCTTCATTCATAAATGATTACTAATGCATCATGTCCAGTCTTAACAAATAAAATTAAGTTAAATACATTAAAATTGCATGCCCCACTTTGCAGGCGTCATAATTCTCACCTCATTAAAAACATTTCGTCCCCAAAATTTAATAACTCATCACCTTCTGGATAAAGATACGGATACTTCTGTCTCATGTATTGCTCCACTTCCCATGTTGCTTCCCTTGGTGCATGATAACTCCATTTGACTTTCACCATAGGAATTTCCTTGTTTCTTAATTGCTTCACTCTTCGATCTAATATTTCCACCGGTTCTTTCATATAAGTTAACTTCTCAGAGATTTCTATCTTTGGCTCTTGTACGATATGACTCGGATCCGATCGATATCTTCTCAACATCGACACGTGGAATACATTATGAATGGAAGATTATTCCATTGGTAGGGCCAATCTATAAGCCAATAGTCCAATCTTCTCGATAATCTCATATAGTCTAACGTACCTCGGACTCAATTTCCCTTGCTTTCCAAACCTCAAGATTCCTTTCCATGGAGATACCTTTAGGAAAACTTTCTCTCCCACCTAATATTCCATTTCCCTCCGGTGTTGATCTATATAACTCTTCTATCTATCTTGTGCTGCTTTGAGACATTTTTAACTACTTAAATTTTATCCACTATTTCCTAAATCAATTCAGGTCCTTTTAGTTACCTCAATCCTTCTACATCCCAACATACCGGACTTTGACACTTCCTTCCATATAAAGCTTCATAAGGAGCCATACCAATACTAGAATGGAACCCATTGTTATACGCGAACTCCATCAATGGTAGGTAATGATCCCAGTTCCTTTTGAACTCAAGTGCATAAGCCCTCATCATATCTTCCAAATTCTGAATAGTACTCTCAGACTGTCTATCCATTTGAGGATGAAATGTTGTGCTGAAATGCAACTTAGTTCCCAAAGCTAACTGTAAGCTATCCCAAAAATGGGATGTAAATCTTGGATCCCTATCCAAGACAATAGACAATAGCATCCCATGTAATCTCACTATCTCTGAGACGTATAAAGCAGCTAGCTTATCTAACTGATCAGTCTGTTGCATTGGTAGAAAATGTGTAGATTTGGTTAATATATCAATTATCATCCAAACTGCATCATGTTTCTAAAAAGTTTGAGGTAATCCCACAATAAAATCTATTGTTATCTTCTTCTATTTCCACTTGGGGATCTTCAAAGGTTGCAATTTACCTGTAGGTGCTTTATGTTCAGCTTTCACTTGCTGACAAGTCAAACATTTGGCCACAAACTCCGCTATATACTTTCTCATCGTTGGCCACTAATAAAAAGGTTTAATATTTTGGTACATCTTGGTACTTCCCGGGTGCATTGCATAAGGTATATTATGGGCTTTATCCATAATGTGCTTTCTCAGTTCACCAACATCGGGTACACATACACGACCTTTAATCACTAATGTACTATCTTCCTGAATTGTGAATTGATTATTTCTCCCCAATTCCACCTTCTCTTTCATCTTTTGTAAATAAGAGTCTTTCATTTGTGCTTCCTTAATTCAGTCTCCTATCGAGGGTTTCACTAGCAATATAGCTAATAAATGATCTTCTTTGACATCCACTAAAACATTTATAGCTCACAGGGCTACTAAATTTTTGGTATTGCAGCTAACCACTCCCTCATATTGTTCCACTATTTTCTGACTCAAAGCATCTGCCACCACATTCGCCTTTCCTAGATGGTAGTTTATGGTACAATCATAATCTTTCAATAGTTCTATCCACCTCCGCTGCCTCATATTCAGTTTTTTCTGAGTGGGAATGTACTTCAAACTGTTATGATCGATGTATATTTAAATTGTCTCTCCATAAAGATAATGCCTCCAGATCTTTAAGGCATGTACAATTACAACTAACTCCAAATCGTGTGTAGAGTAGTTGACTTCATGGGTTCACAACTGCCTCGAAGCATACACTATCACCTTTCCATTTTGCATTAGGTCACATCCCAACCCTTGCTTAGAAGCATTTGTATACACTACAAAACCAGCCTCGCTAGTTGGTAATGCAAAAATAAGAGCAGTGGTGACTGTCTTTTTTAACTCTTCAAAACTACTTTGACACTTCTCCGTCCACTGAAAAGGTATATTTTTCCTCAACAAATTAGTCAATGGTTTGGCAATCACAGAAAAATTCCTTATAAATCTCTGGTAATATCTTGCTAATCCCAAAAAACTTCATACTTTAATCATATTTCGAGGGGATTCCCATTCTGTTATGGCTATAATTTTTTATTGATCCGACTGTACACTATCCTCCGAGACTACATGCCCTAAAAAAGCAATTTCCTTCATCCAGAACGCACACTTGGAGAATTCAGCGTATAATTTCTTTTCCCATAATATCTATAAAGTTATCTTAAGATGATGTTCATGCTCCCCTCGACTTGGTGAGTAAACAGATCCAGGTATTACTGGAAAGTCTTGTTCATTAACGACATGAATACGGCTGGAGCGTTGGTTAATCCAAAAGGCAATACTACAAACTCATAGTGGCCATACCTCATTCTCAATGCCGTATTAGGGATAGATTGCTCTTCCACCCAGAGTTGCCAATATCCTGATCTCAAGTCAATTTTAGAAAACACTGTGGCTCCATTTAATTGATCTAGTAAATCATCGATTCTTCGCAATGGATACTTGTTTTTTATAGTTATCTTATTCAGTTGCCGGCAATAGATACACAACCTCATACTTCCATCCTTCTTCCTCACAAATAAGACTGGTGCTCCCCACGGTGAATTACTTGGTCGAATAAACCCTTTCTCCAAAAACTCTTCTAATTGTTTCTTCAACTCTTTAAATTCCAGTGGTTCCATTCTATATAGTGCAATAGATATGGGTGTTGCCTTCATAACTATTTCAATCTCAAAGTCCACTTCTCTGTACGGTGGTAACCCCGGTAATTCATGTAAAAACACATCCGAAAAATCTCTAATTATAGGTACTTTCATTACTCCCCGTACTAACTTTTGTTGTATAAACTATGTTAGCTAAATAGGCATCACACCCTTATCGTATCAAATGGAAAGTTGTCATTGCTTAAATCAGACAAGTTGGAACTATTTTTCTCTTCCTTTTAGCTTCCAAGGTGGTCCGTTCCACTATTATTTCTTCAGCTCGAATTGCAGTCTTTAACAATTCTCTATATGTCTGAGACTTTACCACCAGCTTCTCTATAATTTCTAGTTTTAGTCCCCTCTCAAATCTATTTCTCTTTAATTCATCCATAGCCACCTTGTTTACGTATTTTTTTAAAATTCTCATCCAATGTACTTTCTATTTGCTTCACCACTCTCATCATTTGCACAAACTCATGCATAAAAGGATTCTCAACCATTTGTGGAGCCTGAGATCTCTCCTGTTCATTCAATGCAGGTATGTTTGTATGTCCATGCACATACTCTGAGGACTCTTCTGGGGCAGTGCGATGTGCATTATGCTCTTCCATCCGACAACATGCATTTTGAAACATATATTAATCATATGCATTCTCATAATCTACATATCATGTCATGAAATGTATATGCAATATGCTTCTATATCTCATGAACCTAATTCCCACTCTAATACCATTAAATGTAACGCCCCCTTACATCAACATATATTGAATCATAAAATTATAGCATAACCCATATTGGAATTAGATTAAATGTAAAACTTTATATACAAAGTACTTAAGTTACAAATACATTGTAACCTTCCACATAACCCACTATTACAAAATGATATGGACATGCCTAATGACTGAGATGCTCAATGCTATCACTAAACAAGTGAGTGAAGTTCTCACCACTGGCCCACATGAGAAATGCTTAATGATAACAGACAACGCAACTCAGGATTTTCTATAATATCCTGAAAAGAAAAACATTTGCAAAGGACTGAGCTTCCAACTCAATAAGTATTCACTAATATACACATACACAATTTTCTCAAGAACTAATTAAGGGAATATATAAAAAAAATTTACTGCACAACAAACTACAAGAAAAATTTAGCAACAAGTTGTGCATGACTGTGCAGGAATTACACATAGTCATACCTGAGGCATTCATTTCTACCTCTGGCACACATGGCCATGCTAAAATGGCACATGGCCGTGGCTAAATTGGAACATTTTCCTTCTGATTCCACACGGCCATGCCAAAATGGCACACGGGCGTGCTTGTATTCTTCATATTTCTTACTAGATGCGCATGGCCATGCCAAAAAGGCACACGGCCATGCCTGAGGCCCTGAATTTGATAGCATGCTTATGCATGACCCTGTTTAAACACCACATGGCCATGTCTAACAACCTGTTCAACATTTCAAACATCCTAAAAAGATATCCATACACCAAAACTACATTGTTGGTGCCTCATATACACCAAATCATACCATTCAATATAATCCAAAATCACATTTCATTTAACAATGTCATTACACACTACTATAAGCATCATCATCACAATCACATCTCATATTTTGAAATATCCACCCGGCTCATCCTCACCATTACTGATATATAACATATCTTTTTCATTTTCAATTCATTACATTTACATTGCCAATTCCACCCGGCTCATCCTCACATTCACACATACTTTCCGCCCGGCTCATATCTCACTTCACACACACACTTTCCACCTGACTCATATCTCACTTTCATACACAATTCCAGCATTATTATCACAACATTTTAGATATACACAACTCATTCATACACATCACTAATCACCATGTTATTTTCACTAAGTAATATACATCATACCAATTTCACATCACAATAGTAATATTCACAGCTCAAAGGTAATATCAATTACGATCACCAAAGTACATAAACATATGAACAAATACAAAAGAAAAATTCATGGTATGAATATATTAGTAACTACTTACACAAAAAGCTTCCCAACTTAGAGTGCAATGAATCTTCTAGTGGGCTCCGCTTCTATCGGCTTTCAGCTCTCCTATAATTTGTTCATAATTCATCATCATGAATATATATATCATTCATCTAATATATATAATCAATCATACACATGAACAAACACTTAACCTCTAAATCTCACCATCTAACCATCACATACAAGACAATTCACAACCAACCTATATCCTACTATTGGCCTGTTTTATGCATGAAGTTCATGATGTTTTTAAGAATAACATACACATCCAATGATCACCAAATTCACAAAATTCTACATACATGAGTCTACTTTTAATCTCAATTGAAATCACCCAATTATCACATGTAGAGAATTAATTATGGTAATTATAGCTATATCAGGTCACACAATGTGACAGAGTGAGCAACCAAATGTCTGGCCCATTTTGACAATCTTAACAACAGTTCTAGCTCAAACTCAAAACTTGAGAGTTGTAGAGAGCACTCTCTGATGTTTCTCCAAAATCAAACAAAACCAGATTTGGAGCTCTCTATAGCTCGAGTTATAGCAAAAACATTGAGGTTGAAGTTTCAGTAAAAACAGAGCATGAATTTTACCATCCAGAATCCTATCACAACTCAATCAAAAACATAAATAACTGACCAAAAGATGCTCTTGAATTTTAAAGATTGATAAGTACAGCCTAGATCCCCAACTTCTTTAGCCAAATCAACTCTCTCTCTCTACTAAATCCATAATTTCTTTGAAGGCAAATGAGTGCAACTAGCTAAATTTTCTTAAGGAGCTCTTACACCATGATATGCATGGCCACATTGAAGGAGGAAGAATTTAGACAAAAATTTGTGATATTTATCAGCAAATATCCACTTAACTTCTTAATAAAATGCTATTCTTCCCAACTAGTCCTTAAACTTCTAATTGCTTCACTTAATTCCCTCCTTTCTTACAGTTTAGTCCTAATCATATAGGAAAGTGTGATAGTGTAATAATAAAAAATGCAGAATTTAAAAAATTTGATTGCATGCAATATTTGCATCAAACACAAAACACTTCCATGCCCATAGATCATATCACATGCACTCTTACATAGATAAACATGCATCAAGGATAACACTTTTAATCAACATTCAACTAAGTCATGCATTCAAAACACAATACCTAGCAACTAAAGAATTAGTAACACTTACTTGTTGAGCTTTAGTTGTTGTACTAGATCTTAGCTCCTCCAATATGAAGCCTTTAGCTTGATACACACAGATTGCATAAGGAAGAAGACTTCCAAGGATGGTGATGCTCTAGTCACAAGCCTCTCCTCCTTGACCCAAGGTACTTGCAAGAACTTCACCAAGCTAGGATGTAAAGAACAAAAAAGCAACCTCTTATGGATGATGGACTTTTAGTAGAAAGAACACAACACTTGTGTATGTTTGAATTCTCTACACTTAAAGAAGAAGAAGAAGGAAGAAGGAAGAAGACTCTCTTAATCCTTTTCTCTCTTTTGTTAGGATATAAAAAATGTTCTCTAATATGCAAAAATGGAGTTATGTCCTAGTTGTCTCTACAAACTCCACTAACTATATCAACATAAAAAATAATACGATAATGGTTATGACTTGAATGTCTCACACTCAAGCCACATTCATAGCCTTAGCTTGAGTATCTCATATTTAAGCTACATGCATTATTTTAACTTGTCTCTACACACTCCACTAACTATTAACATAAATAATATGATAATAGCTTGAGTGTGTCCTACTCAAGCTACATGCATGTCCTTGCTTTATATGTGAGTAGGTGTTGTTTGGTTATATGGATAGCTTTAGCCTTGATATTCATTAATACTTAATGGATATGTGCTAAGGTTATATGCACACGGGCTTCTCTACACTTGAAGAAGGCCCACTCCATACCATAAGACAACTTGTGGGCTAATTCAAACTCTTCAAAAAAAGTCCATGCATTAGTCCATCTTAAGTCCATCATTATTAATTTACTAGGTCCATCTCATAGCCCATATAGAAATCCATTAGGAGGCAAATATTAATCTAGTCCTTGCACTTAATATCACATATTAAATCAAGTCCAAATTAATATTTATTTAATTACTTTTATGTCCCAATCTTTGAATTTAGATTTGGAGATATGCTAGATCTCTGCATACGCACAAATCCAATTCAATTAATTTAATTAATTAATTAATCTCTTTAATTAATAATCAAATCAATATTAGTCTTCTCAAGCACAACCTTTATGTGTGTGACTTAATAGGTTCAAGTCTAAATGGCAATAGGAAATAATATTAACACTTAATATCATGGAAACACCTTTCCATACTAAATGTGAAAATCCTAAATAATCACATTTAGTTCCCATAAGTCGTGAGTGACCCCTAACATAGATATCACGACTACCCAAATAGAAATGAATTCTTTATGTAGATTTACAAGAACCACAGAACACAATTACTGTGTACTAAATGTCCCTTCATTACAAGATCTCGATATAGGCTAGAGTCACAGTTTAGTCAAACTTTAATTGCCTTAATCATATGACCTCATCTTAAGTTCAATTCTCGATAAAACACAACTACTACTAGAAACTCTTTTCGGGCAAGTCGAACTTGACCTGGCCAGGTATGTATTCATCAAGAGTAACTTAGATAGTATAGGACCTTATCCTGGTTCACTCCAGGTAATGAATTCCATCTTGGTCGATCACTCATCCCTATATATAACCAACTAGAGCCACCACACGCCATATACCCACACGTGGCTAGCACAGGCATGTAAGTGGTAACAAACTCTAACCAACCATATGTGGCATGTCATCTCAAGTTAAAGGACGAAATGCACCATTATGTCCAAGATTGTGATTGTTGACTTAAGTGAATATCTATGTAATCACATATCTTACGTCACTGTTCAATCCACTCATCACATGAGTATCCACATATCTATTCTGATATCTTATATCAAGTAGTATGAGACTCACTACCTCCCACTATCGATATCACATACCAATTAAGGAAAATAAACAGAGGTGATAGTCTAGAGATTAATACTACCTAAATATCAATGACTATGAACATTTATAGTATATGTACTAAATAAATTTGTCACTTATATTATCAACTCTTGATAATAAACTTATCTAACATTATACTAAGGGTAAATATTCAAATAAACAAACACTGTAACTTAAATTAATATTTTATTGCCATGGAGATAAATATATAATGTCTATATACAATAATGGCCCTAGGGCACATCTACACTAATAAATCAACCCCTAAATCCCAATCTAATAACATCTCACCCTCACCACAAACCCCAATGAATCACATATAATTCAATAAATAAATACTCTTAAAATGCATGAAATTCACATACTTCATTCATAAATGATTGCTAATGCATCATGTCCATTGCATGCCCCACTTTACAGACGTTACATCTTATCAATAGCAACTACTGCTAATTTAACCATCATATCTCAAAATAAACATTTCCTTAATTTATTGACTTTTAAAACCATGATTACAATTCATAGACTTCAAGATAAACGGTTTCTTTCTACTAAAGAGTCCACTTTACAAATTAATTATACATTCCATCACATTAAGCATATTTATTCATTTCCTACCCAGTTACTACAAGCCCTCTAACTTATTGAGCGTTATCGACCACACCAGCTCACTGACCTACAGGTCCTTTCTGAGATGGTCCTATATTCACACCTGCTTCATTTTGCACCACTCCTCATCCATTGGGGTTTGGGGGTCTACCTGAAGGAAAGTGTGTGTTGAGGAATAATGAAAATGCAGAATTTAAAATTTTTCATTGCATGCAACATTTGCGTCAAACACAATACACTTGCAAGCCCATAGATCTTATTGCATGCACTCTTACATAGCTAAACATGCATAAAGAACAACATGCCATCAATAAATCAACCAAGTCATGCTTCCAAAAACAAGACCTAGTACCTAAGGGATTTAGTAACACTTACATAACTCCCTAGTTGGTAGTACGCTCAGCAAGCTTTGGTTGGTATTGATCTACAAGCTCTAAGCTCCCCAAATGTCAAGCCTCTAGCTTGATACACATGGGTTGGCAAGGAAGACTCCCAAGGATGGTGATGCTCAAGCCACATGCCCCTCTTTCTTGGACCTAAGGTGCATGCAAGAACTTTCACCAAGCAAGGATGTATGGAATAATAAAGCAACCTTCAATGGATGATGGACTTTTAGAAAGAACACAACACTTGTGTATTGTTTGATATCTCTACACTTGAAGAAGAAGAAGAAGGAAGAAGACTATCTCAATCCTTTTCTATCTTTTGATTGATATAAAAAATGCTCTCTAACTTGTGCAAATGAAGTTATGACTTAGCTCTCTCTACAAACTCCACTAACTATATTAATAAAGCTAATATGATAATAGTTTATATATTGAGTGTCTCACACTCAATTCACATGCATAAGGAGTGAGAGACTTGCCCCTACACTCTCCACTAACTTAAATAAAACCAACATTATTTTATTTATTATAACTTAAGTGTCTCACACTCAAGTCACATGCAATGCTATAGCTTGAGTGTCTCACACTCAAGCTATATGCATGGCTTGGCTTTATAGTGAGTGGGAGGTGTTTGAAAACTTGGATAACCTTAGCCTTGATATCCATAACTCTTAATGGATGTGGGCTAAGGCTATGGGCTCATGGGCTTCTCTACAAACTTAGAGAAGGCCCACCCATACTAATCCAATAAATGGGCTCATTTAAACTCTTTTAAATGAAGCCCATGCACAAGTCCATTTATTAATGAGCTAGGTCCATCTCATGGGCCACATTGAACATATGGGCTTATTTAAACTCTTTAAATAAAGCCCAAGCATAAGTCCATAATGTCAATAAGCTAGGTCCATCTCGTGGGCCATATTGAACATGTGGGCTTATTTAAACTCTTTAAATAAAGCCCATGCTCAAGTCCATAATTATACTAGGTCCATCTCATGGG
>CATIWO010572198.1:0-12122 GCA_949673435.1 Macaranga tanarius | reverse complement strand
ATTAATCTCTAATTAATTATAGGTTTATCTGAGAGGAAAATCTATAGTTTTTAAGATCCCTTCAAGATGAATTAGAACTAGTATGGACCTAGATGTTAATCAATCCTTTGAAATGGTCAATTAAGAATAAGGAACCCTAGCTTTTAATTTGCATTGAATTGTGTTTTTACCTTTCTTAATTTAGTTTCATTTCTTTGAATTTCCAAACTTTATTTCGTTGTCTAAACAATCAAATATTGTGAGTATTGCAGTATTTAACCTATAATCCCTATGGGATGATATCTTTATTGACTACTTGATACGATTCTGTATACTTGCGAATTTGTGCTCATCAAGTTTTTGGCGCCGTTACCAGGGATTGGCAAGGAATTGATATTGTAAGAAAATTATGTTGCTTGATTTAGACGTTATTTTTAATTTTGTTCTTAATTGTGGTATTATAGGAATTTGTGTTGGTTGATGCACATCACACGAAGTGCGAGCAAACAAGGACTTGAGTTGATACTACTTGATTTGGAGCTAGAAAAGACAGTTCGTGATAAAAAAGAAACAAACAATTATATCTCGACAATCACCAAGTAAAATGGACATAGGAGATTACCGAAATGAACCGCTGAGGCAACCATTTCTTCAAAATCCTCAGAATGGTCAGAGAACCATGCGAGATTTTGTGAGTCCTAATGTGCAGGGTGATCAAACACCAATTGTGAGGCCGACAATAGCAGCAAACAACTTTAAAATCAAGCCGGCAATGATTCAAATGATTCAGAACTCACCATTTAATGGGCTACCACACGAGGATCCATTTGGTCATATATTTAGATTCTTGGAGTATTGTTCAACCTTTAAGATGAATGGAGTTTAGCCTGATGCAATCCGATTAATTCTCTTTCCATTTTCCCTAATGGATAGAGCGAAGATGTTGTTTATAAGTTTACCACCCAACTCCATCAACACTTGGCAAGAGCTTTACACAGCTTTCTTCAACAAATACTTACCACCTGCAAAGGTGTTAAGGATCAAAAATAAGATCAACTCTTTCTTTCAAAGAGATGATGAAATGTTCTATGAGTGTTGGGAAAGATTCAAAGACCTTCAGAAGCAGTGTCCACCTCAATTGATTCCTACATGGGATTTGGTGCAATCATTCTACAAAGGAGTCAATCATACAGTTAGAGTCAACATTGATGCAGCAGCTGGAGGTACTATCATGTCAAAGACACCGGAAGATGCCCTGGATCTCTTTGAAGAAATGGCAAATATACAAAGCTTGTGGTCTAATGAAAGAACCATTACAAAGATAGCTGGAGCCAGAGAAGTAAACAATTTTACCATGTTGAATGCAAAGCTTGATGCTCTGATAAAAAGAATAGACAAGGTGAATATTAATACAGTATCTACACTGTCTTCCTCTTGTGAATTATGCCAAGGAGGCCATCCTATAATAGAATGTCAATTGATGCAAGGAATGTCTACGGAAGGTTTCAACTATATGGGCAATTTCAAAGGGCCTCAAAACTAAATCTATGGTAACACTTATGATCCTAGTTGGAGGAATCATCCAAATCTTTCCTGGAGCAATCAAAGAAATAATCAGTGGCGACCTCAAGCACTACTAGGATTTGGAGGTCAGAATGCACAACAACCTCATCCTCAATTTCATCATGACAAAGGTTCATCTTTGGGAACTTCAATGGAAAGTAAGATGGAGAAATTCATGGATGTAATGTCAACAAAGATAAGTCAGCTAGATGAAGCTCAAAAGAGGATAGAGCAAATGATTCGAAATCATTCTTCTTCTATTCACAATCTAGAAGTACAAATGGGGCAATTAGAAAATTCCTTATCAACAAAGAATCAAGTTGAATTACCAAGCAATACAGAGAAGAATCCAAAATTGAGCACGGCCGTGCAAGACATAAGGCTCAGCAACATGTTATTTCTTACATAGCCATGCCATTTTCTTGCGCACCCATGCCTAACTTATGTGGCATCCAACGAGATGAGTTTGAAAGGGGTTAAATTACCTTTCTCACTAGATCTTTAGGTCTATAAATAGGACCATTTCATTTTCATTTTTTTTATTTTTGCTCATATTAGAATAGGATTTAGTTTTGAAGATTGAAGGACAAGCTTTCTCTACACCTTGGTGAAGGGAGTTTTCTTGTTAATATTTCTTATTATTCATTATGATTGGAATTATTTTCTTCACTTCTTCATCTCTTTCTTTTCTTTTTAATATGAGTGGCTAGATTCCTTTTTAGGGTTCTTATTCTGAATTGATCATGTGCTTATTGTGATTAATATTAGGTTGTTAGTTTTAATTTATTGGTTATTGTTGTGCTTAATGTCATTTTGGGCCTGGCCAACCTAAGATTGAATTGAGACTATAGAGCTTGATTGAGAGATAGGTTCTGTATGATTAGGTGATAACCTATTAATTGCTTAATTAGTTGAGAGACAGTTAAGTGGATTAATATTGATTAAAAGGTTGAGATTTAAAATTGGATTTAAAAGACATTAGGTTAGTGAGAGCTGGTAAACTTAGTGTTAATTAATTCCCAATTAATCATAGGTTTATCTGAGAGGAAAATCTATGATTCCTAAGATCCCTTCAAAATAAATTAGGATTAAGTAAACCTAGTTAGTTAATTAATCTTTTGAAATAGTCAATTTAAAAATAAGAATCCTAGCTTTTAAACTTTGATTGAATTTGAGTCTTTCTTTATTTTGATTTAGTGTTATTTCTTAAAGAATCTAAACTCTATTTCGTTGTCTAAATAAACAAACATAGTGATTATTTCAATATTTAATTTTCTAATCTCTATAGGATGATATTTTATTACTACTGGTTGCGATTCTGTATGCTTGTGGATTTACACACACCAATGATGAATAGAGAATGTTTGGTGGTTACCTCTTTTGCCAATTCCCACTATCTTTCCTTTGGCATTGTCTCCAACAGTAACATTACCTCCATCTTTAGTCTCAAGGGAAGTGAATTGATTTTTATCTCCCGTCATGTGCCTTGAACATTCATTATCTAGGTACCATTAACTTTTACTTTTAGTGGATTTTAAGCACACCTACATAATAATAAATTAAACATTCTTTTGAACCCAAACTTTAAATGGTCTAGGTTGGTTAGTCTCATAGTAATCCAAAGGCAATAGTTACAAATACAATCTCCTATAATAACATACATTGCTAGTACATCTAAGAGTCATACAATAAAAGTATTTCACATTTGTAAATCTATTCAGCTTAGATGTATATGAGTATTTGACAATAGAAAGTTACATAGGTTCTCTACTAAGCACATTGGTTCTAGAGTGAGCATGAGAGTGTTGTGTGTATCTTCTAGTGGGTCTGCAAGCTCTTGAATGCACATGAGATATACATTCATAAGTGTGCAATGATGGTATGAGGTTGCATGCTTAGGCGTGTACTTCTTTGTGTATATGAAAGAATGTTTTAGTTGGGGATAAGTCTTAAACAACTTAGCTCTAGACATATGAGACTTTTTAGCTAATATAGCTTGAGTCTTAGCACTACCATTAAGGGCATGTGATGAATTATAGTTACTTTTCATAAACCTATTTTGAAAGGATGATAATGATGATGCTTCATTTTCATATCCAATGCCATAGGTATTACCATGAAATTTTTGAGAAGATAAGAGAGCATCAAGAGTTTCATTTCCTTTCTGAAATTTGAAAATAGAGTTTTTTAGCTCTAAAACTTCTTTGGAAAGCTTATCATTCTCTTCTTTAGTTTTATTAAGTTCACACCTCAAAGAAGCAGAAACTCTCAAATCATTGGATAATTGTTCATTTAAAGAAATCACTTTAGAAAACTTTTCCTTCAAATCCTTAAATTTTTTTGACATTTTTGAAAGCTATTGCTTGTAAAACTTTTTATTTAAAAGTAATTTTTTCTTATTTTAAGATAAGCTTGCTCATAATAGAGCTCTCATCATCATCATCATCATCATCACAATTAAGTTCATTATCCTCATAATAAGAAGAGTTAGAAGTAGAAGGTATCTCTTTATCTTCAAGAGCCATTAAGCATAGATTGGCCATCTTTTAGTTCTCCTCTTTCTTTTTCAAACTAAATGAGTCATCCTAAGTGGCTTTGAAGGCTTTTTTCTTTTCTTTAGTCCTTTTGCTTTTAAATTTGAACCTTGGACACTCAATTCTAATGTGACCTGGTTTCTTGCATTCATAGCAAGTGACTTCTTTGGCTCTTTTTTCTTCATTCTTCTCATTGTCTCTTTATCTTGAGAAATTCTTCCTTATTAAAAGCTTTTTAAAACCTCTAGTGAGCATAGCAATCTCATCATCATCTTCACTTGAGTTTATAAGGCTTTCTTCTTCACTATCTTCTTAGTTGGCCTTTAATGCTATCCCCTTTTTCTTTTCTTCTTCGTCCTATTTCTCCTCCTCCTTTTGCTTCAAGTTGAGCTTATGAGTCCCCAATAAGAATATCGGTGGAGAGCTTTAATAAATTATGAGCTTCTTCAATGGAGGTCACCCTTAATTCCCAATCTTTCTTATGTAGCACTCTCAAGATCTTAGTGTTAACTTCTTCTTTTGAGTAGTGTTTCCCCAACTTTCTCAAAGTTGTGAGAAGACCATTCAATTTATTGGATTCTGGTGATGGACTATTGGGGCTTCATCTTGAAGAGCTCATATTCATATACATGAAGTTACACCTTCTTGCTCCTCACTTACTCATTTCCTTTATAGTAGTTCTCAAAAGTCTCTGAAATATTTTTAGCAAAAATACAATGTTGCACTTTTCCACCTTCTTCTCTAGACATAGAGGTAAAGAGAATAATCATGGCCTTTTTATTCTTGTAGTTATCTTTCTTTTCATTTTGACTTAATCTAGCTCTATTTACAAGAACTTGTGCATTCTCCACCATTTTGTTTAGAGGACTCCATCCTTGAAGCACTATATCTGAGAGTCTAATGGGATCACTATCTTGATATAACTCCATCTTGTACTTCCAATGGAGATAATCATTTCCATCAAAGAATAGTCTAAAGGATTGGAAGTTAAGAAATTCACTCTATATAATCTTAATTCTAGTAATGAAGTACCTAGAATTTAAGCTCTGATACCAATTGAAAAGGCCCTCAAGGGGGTGAATAGGGCTAATTGAATTTTAAGTAAGATTAAAAGGGATTTAAGAACATAATAAAAAAATAAAGTTTAAGAAGAGAAAAAATAAGAAAATAAATACAAAGCACACAAGAATTTTAAGGAGTTCAGATTATCAATTAATCCTATGTCTCCACCTAACTTATCATCAAGTTAGGATTTTCAAACCCTATATCAATTTATTAATGAGATTGATTACAACCAAAAGAGTTTTTCAATGTTTAACTTAAACCTTTGCAATAATTGAGTTTGTTTTAGCTAAACCCAAACCCAAACAAATTTCTAAGTGTTTTAGTGGCTAACACTTAAACCAACACTAGAATTAGACCTCACTTTCCTTAATCTTAACACAATAAATGAGAAAAAAAATCATAATTCTAATTACACACCCAACACTTAAAGGTTAAAGTACAATTCAAGAATTTAAGAGAGTTTTAAAGAAAGCTTTGATGTATGCTAAGAATAATTGCTTTCAATAACTAACCAAACTTAAATGAAGTTTAAAGCAAGTATTTATAGTTAGATCTCAAACAATAGTTGTTAGGAACCCTCAAAATTGTCTAAAATTACTTTTATCTTCATTTAATATTATTTAAGTTTTTTATAGGATTTTTGCTGCTCAGGATCATAAGCTTCGAAAATATGACCGCTGCATTTAAATTTAACCATTGGAGAGCTCCTTAGGATTGTGAGCGGACATGTCATGATCATGAGAAGCAGATTGTTAGTGTCTCAGGCTCCATTTGCAAGGAAGAGGCTTAGCTCGGGTGCTCCTCAGAATTATGAGGAGTGCCCTCAAGATAGTGAGTGACGTCTGGCCTTTAGAAAGCTTTATATTTTTTTCTCTAATTTACCTCTCTTGTGTTATGATTATCCATATGACTTTTAAGGATATTTATGAGGACCTTTGAGGGTTTAATTGAGCTTTAATTCAACCTTCAATGCTTGCATTATCAATAGTTTTAACCTAGCTTATAGTCACACTTTAAGCACATGCATTAGTGTTTCAAAATTACTTGCTAAGGTCAAAATAAGGGTAAATTAGCTAATGATCATGCAAATGTCCAACATTATATTTGAGATTAATAGATTAAGGCTAAAGCATTTGATATTTTCACTAGCATACTTTATCAAATGAGTTGAGCAGTTGTTGACTCTACTATAACTAAGGTTATTCAAGTATTTCTTTCTCAATGAAAAACTTACAAATTAGTTTAATGCAACCTCACTTGCCATTATGTCCTTCCCCTCATCCTTTTAACAACCCCTATAAATATTGATAATAATTCCCTATGTTCTCAAGTTAGTTTTTGGAATTTTTATGTGTGGAGAATACTTATTTGCATTTGTGTTGATTTTAGGTATTATGCATGTGGTTAAAGTCAATTGTGGAGTTGATCATCGAAGAAATAAAGGATTCAAGGAGTTTGAAGTCAATAATTTGGAGATGGTTTAGACACAGGCGATGACATGCCCATATTAATGGCAGTGTAGTGTTTTAGAGCTAAATGACGGTCTGTACACGGCTTGTAACATGGCTGTGTGGTTGGTCATGCACTACACTAGAAGAATTTTATTATTTGGACATGGGTCGAGATATACCCATGTTAAAGGTCGTGTGTTATACTGTCTGTTTTCCATTATTTAAATACAGTTCAAAATATGGTTGTGCTGTTAGCCTCATTGAAGAGGCATGGGAAAAGACATGCTTGTGTTATATAGATATGGTCATGTATGATGAAGAGTTTTGGATAAATTCAACTTCATATTCACTTGTCGAGAGATTCATAGAGGGAACTTCTGAGCATTGGAGGACGACCTTTTTTTAAAGGTACAAAGGAACCCTAAGAGCATTTTGTTGAGGAAAATTAGAGTTGTAGATCATCATTACAATTTAATATTTTGCTTTTTTTCTTTTTTATTTCATGTAATTTACTATAGGTTTTCTTTGTGTATTTGTTGAGATTAATTTTAGTATGTTAGGCTAAATTTTTTGCTAATTAGGAATTAAGGATTTGAACATAACCTAGATTTTATCTTTTTTTAATAAGTTCATTAATTTTTACAAATTATGTTTATTATGCTTAATGCATATTATAGATTGATCACCTATAACTTGATTTAAATTAGGGTGATGCATTGAGAGATAGTCACTTTAGTTAGACTATAAACATAAATTTATATTAGCTTAATGTGAGTTAAGTAGATTTTAATTGATTAGAACTTATAATTATTAATTAGGGTTTTAAAATTACAATGACAATTGGGTTTGAAACTCTTAGTTGATGATTGTGAATTTAATTAATTGGCTTTAAAAAAAGTTAATTATGATTTTTTGTAAACTCAGGATTTGCAAAACTAATTGAATTATAATTAGAAAAAATTTAGTGATTGTGAGGCGAATTAGTTCCTAGTGAATTATAATTCATTGATTATTATGTTTTAATTTCATTTGCATTATATTCTTTGTTTCATATTAGAATAATTAAGGAATTTTTTTAGTGAAGCCTTAAATAATTAGAAAGAAACTAATAGGTGGATAGGTCATATTCTTTGAGGGAATGATATATATACTATACTACGTGTCGATTCTATATACTTATGGATTTTGTACAAACATCATCTATCTCCCATTTAGGTTGATTTGAAGAAACTAAAGCTTAATATGAAAGATAAGAATTAGTCTGAAAGATACATCTAGCACACCTTTAGCCAAAGCCAAATTATTTCAATTAATATTGCTTCAGCTTTCACAATTAAAACTATATTAGTTATATTCCATTTTTTAAGCATATTCTCTGTATTAAAAACTGATCAACAACTAAAAAAACAGATGTGCCTAAAATTCTCCATTACTTTTAATAGAACATCCCAGGAAATCTATTAGATCTTGAAGCCTTAATAGAACATTTATGACTTGAGCTAGTAGCATCATATTCATTTCTTCTGTGTTTACTACTAGAATGTTATCCAATATGTCAAATAAAAAAAATTATGCAACAAAAAATATAAATTCCTAAAACAACTATAAATGTGCTCATTGACTGCATTGTTACCTTCCAACTATGAGTTAAAGGAATCTTTAGTCCTTAGAATATAGTTTCTCTACCTCCTATAAATGGTTGACATATGGAAAAATTTAGTATTTTACTCTCGTGCTTTCAGCCAATTCAATTCGATCTTTGAAACTAATATAATTTCTCAAGCTTTCTTAAACCAACAATCTTACTTAGAATTTTACTATCTTCCTCTTTTATCCATAGCAAATATAGTCTGCATTCTAATATTATTAAGTTGTAGTTTAAGCAAATCAATTTATTATCTAACATTACCTAAATTGTTTAAGCTCTAATACCTTAGCTTTAAGGAGTAAAATTGAAGCTTTCGAGATAGTTAGAACATTTTAAATTCTACTGAATTAGTATTCCAAGTTCATAAATGAAATTCTCACAATCCGCATAACTCATTCTCCTAGACTTAAACCTAAAATAATAAAAATTACTCCTTTAATTGCCATTCATATGCAACATTATAGGTCTATAATCCTATCTTATAAGCTTCTCATATACAATGAAGCTTAATTAAACTTGCGCCTCTAAGACCAATTTGCAATAATCTTATCAAGCCTTTAAATATAGCTTTGTAACTTGTCTACTAGTGCAAGTAAAACTAAAGCCCTTAAGACCCAAATCTATGAATTGACAAATTTATGAAAAGAGATAAGTTGAGAATAGGAGACTTCCACACCTCCTTTCTTCTTCTAAATAGAAAGAATGGCATTAGAATCTCAATACACATATAAGACTTAACATTTAAGGGTTTTAAAGCCTTAATTTAAGACTAGACCTGATCTCGCTCATTTCTATTAGGGGCACCATAAACGATTGTAATACAAATATAATAAAAATTATGATCTAGATATTTACAATGAATAAAATGAGGTGAGTATTCTAGAATATGTACCTATCTTTTTTCATTGTACCATAATGCTAAACCTTTAGATAATCCAATTGGATTGACATAAAAAGAGTTGTCATAACAAAAATGATGCTTATATTTCTGTATTTATTAAGCACCATTTTTTATTTTAGAAAGAAAACCGAAATTAGGATGGTGAAGCATGCATAAATCTAAGAGGATTTGAATTGTCAAGGTTCACCATATATCTTGATAATTCCAAGTAATGGAACTCATGGCACATTAGTGGCTTTAGGCGATCCACCAGTGCCATTGAAATATAAAACCTTAGTCCCAAAGCAATACATATTAATATAGAAGCAAAATCATCCTTTTTATTATTACTTGTAAAATGACCCCAAAGTTTTTCCAAAATCTCTCATAAACTTTTGATATTTTTTGAGACAAATATAACCCTAATATTTTTATAATCTAAATTTTAAGCCCTTCATCAAATAGTGCCTCATAGTTCGTTTATTTGCACTATAAGTGGGTCCTATAAAAATTTAAAAAATCTGAGAAAAGAAAAATGCTACTCTCTTCATTCTCCATGAACTCTTCTTTCCCAAATTGAAAACCTAGATTTACAGTTGTCGTATTAACTATTCTTCCTCCTTATTCTAAATCTTTATTTTTTAAAAAATTTCATCCAGTAGCTATCTTCATCATAAAATAATATAATATTCTCTTTTACTAAATATTTGCATGTTTGTAGGTTCAATTGAAATAAATTCAAAAAAATATTTATTTTTCAGTCACAAAATTTAGCAGCGAGATAGAGAGAAGAGGATAATGAGAATGATAGTTTTAGTAATGGCAATGATTGCTACTAGTAAGATAGTGTCGACAACTGATAATGCCTACTTCTGTAGCAGTAACAGTGGCAATGACGGTGGCGGTGACCTCTTTATTCAGACAAAAGTAGTGACTGGAACATAAAAGACGTTAGTCTCATTTAACAAACAACCCACCATGATTAAAAGGTAGCAACAGTTTATCTGCACCGCGCTTAGTTTTTTTATAATGCCATGAACTCATTAGGTACACACTATACATAAAATTTAAACATAATTCAAATTTCACTTCCATATAGTTCTTATTTTCTTTAAAATATTGGAGCTTTTAGTTTTAAAATTTAGTTTAATGTGTATAAAATAACATAAAATATATGAAATTAAGATGTACTAGAAAATCTACTAAGTCATTATGCTATACATAGCAAGCTCTCCCCTATATAACTCTAGATGGAATTGAGCTTGAGGCTTGAATTCCTTCAGTCATACCAAATGATAAACAACAAATCATTTCAAAAGCTCAAACATTACCCTCCTCTAAATGATTATCTTTTACAAATTAGGTTTTCAATTTGGAGAAAAAAGTTAAAAAAAGAACAATGTAGTTTTTTTCTCAGTTTTTTTTATTTTGTATAGGACATACTTATCAATGCAAACAAAAGAAAAAATAATGGACAGTGAAATATCATTTGATGAAAGGCCTATAAATTAAATTATGGAAAGATGAGTCATATTTGTCTTAAAAAATATTAAAGGTTTATGTGAGATTTTGAGAAAACATTAGGATCATTTTTAAACTTTTTATTCCTTTTACTTTTTGCTTGTCGCTTAACTCTCTTCTTAGTCTTGCCTAAAAAATTGCCTACCTCTAGTCCTAACTCTTCTTTACTGAGCTGAAACATGTTATTATGATTAATATGAAAGCCTTCTTAAAAAGCAACTATAAATGGTCTTTCATGAATAGTTTGATGTTCTTTTAGAACACTATTGTCATGATCCACAGTAGTATGAGCAGTTTGGCACACAAAAGAATACAAGGGTATGAAATGGTCAAATTTGTTGTGTCATATTCCTTGCTTTTTTATACAATCCATTCTCCCACTTATAACTAAATACCTAAATTATCTTAAAGGTGGTTACTCCACATAATCTATAAAAGGTCTCGTGCACCTACATAATAAGGCAAGTTCTAATAAAATGTAATTATCTAATCTTATCTGGATGTTCCTCCACTTACTAACAAAAGCATCAAAGTAGGAATGATTGGAATATCACCTAATCGCATTCTAACATTAGTATGTTATAAGAATCACCAATTGTTATTTGCCAAATGATTGAAGCCTCCATTGAAGAAATGTGTGTTGGAAACGAAGTTATTAACAAGTATTGAAGAAAATAAAATTGAATTGATTAAATTAATAGAGAAGAAGAAGGATAGATGTGGGTATATTTATAAAAAGAAGGGAGGTAATTAGGTAGAAGTAGGGAAGGAAATTGGACATGGAAAAGAAAGTTGGGGAAAATAAAATATATGAGGATATTGAAGGGGTGTTATAGTAATTTGGTGGTAATTTTTTTTTTTTTTTTGGAGGTAGAGTGATTTGTGGGTGGGAGAAGGAGAAGAGAAGAGAAGAGAAGAGAAAAACGACAATCAGCGAGGGAAGGAAGGGTGAGAATTTCTGAGAAGGAGGTGAGGTGCATATTTGGTTGGATCGAACAATCAGATCAATTATATAAACTTTCTTTTTTGTCTGCCTAATTATACATATACTCCTCCTCCTCCGCTTCGGTTAGTATTTTTTTTTTTTTTTTTGATTTGGATTGAAAACAAATTACTTTATCGATTACAAATTTGGTTGAAATCTTATTCAATAATCGATCCATCAGCATAACTAATTTTAATTTGATTTTTGTGTATGATGGTAGGTAGTAGTATAGGAGGATGATGAAGAAGAAGATGATGACGATTGAGGCCATTGCGACGTCGTTTCTATTACTGGCAACTCATCTTCCATTGCTGCTGGGATCTGCCACTAGCAGTAGTAGTAGAGTAGTCCCTGCTTTTCTCTGGTCTTCCCACAACCATCACCCCCAGTACGTTTTTACTTTTTCTCCAATTAACATAAAATTTCTACTTATCATATACACTAGTTTATCATCAAATGAATCTATTCTATGCTATTAATTAACATCACTGCTAAG
>CATIWO010572047.1:0-12406 GCA_949673435.1 Macaranga tanarius | reverse complement strand
TGATTTCAAGCATGGCCATGCATTTATATTTAGTCTAATTTATCGAGGGGCCCATAGATATCCTTCTCATGATTAGTGAGGGATAAATTATTTCTTGATCACTCGTACTCCTCACATGATTCATTTTATATCCAATCATAGTTTATTCCATTATCATGTTAAAGATAATATTAGAATGTGTCAAAATATAAAACTCATCATGCAGGACTCTATGATGATCTTAGGTCAGAGGACTACAATAATATCATTGCAATGAGAATAACTTATGACAGTTATCTATGTAGTATTCTTATAGTGGATCAATCCAGTACATCCTATGTACCTATGACTTGACTTTATATCTCATATACATGATCAGTAAAACATGATCATCAGTCAATCTCGTACTAGTCTTTATTCATTATTTTCCCATAATAATGACTGACTAGGGATGATTTAGAATATAACTCATTTACCATTTCAGAGTTCTACTATCAAGTCACACACTTGATGATCTTAAATAGAGTTAAACATTCATAAAATTTAACAGAGTCAATATAATAAAATGCCTCTTTATTATAATGATGCAAAAATAGACAAAGTCACAATATGACCATAATACAATTGGCCTAGGGCACATCACTAACAGAAAATTGTCCGAGAGTCTTTATCTTTCTTTATGATAGATTTACGATTTTGATGAGCCATACACACTTAGTTTTATACTAATATATTTAAATCTTGAAAATTTTACATTTTTAACATTTAAAAGTATGTATTTATATGTTTTAATGTCAAAAATCATGTTTCTGGGTTAAAGTTTACATCTTTATGATACTTCTTGTATTCTTCTCATTTTAGTGTGAAAAGCTATTTTTGTTCATTTTTATTGCATTTTTGAATTAAAATTTTCATCTTTTCTATCTTTTTTGCATTATTGTTATTTTTTGGCATAAAGTTTGCATCTTATATGTAAAGTTTATATTTTTATTTCATTTTTAATATTTTTAGCATTTTTCATATAAAAATTGTATTTTATATGTCAAGTTTGTATTTTTAGATTAAAGGTTGCATTTTTATTTTATTTTTAATAATTTTTAAGTAAAAATTATGTTTTATATGTCAAATTTATATTTTTAGATTAAAACTTGCATTTTTATTTCATTTTTAATATTTTAAATATTTTTTTATGTAAAAATGACATTTTGTATCTCAAGTTTGCATTTTTAAATTAAAGATTGTATTTGCAAGCCATTTGTTGCATTTTCACTATTTTTATGTGAAAATTACATTTTTATACCAAGCTTACATTTATAGATCAAATGTTTCATTTTTACATCTTTTATTCCATTTTTATTATTTTTGGCATAAAAAAAATATAATTTCTCATATCACTGTTGCACCATTAGGCTAAGAGTTTACATTTTTTTTACCTCATTATTGATATTCTCATTATTTTTCATATAAAAATCACATTTTCATGTAAAAGTAAGACTTTTAGGAAAAAGTTGCATTTTTTACTAATTTTTTTATATAGAAATTACATTTTTAGGGTAAAGATTGCATTTTTATATTATTTCTTGTATTCTTGTCATTTTCATGTTAAAAATCACATCTTTTAAATTAAAATTGCATTTCTTAAGTTAAAAATTGTATTTTTACTTTATTTGCTGTACTCTCATGTTCTTCATGTAAAGATCATATTTTTTAGGCCAATTTTTTTTCATTTTTTACATTATTTTCCATATTTTTATCGATTTTTTGGGCCAAAAATCATATCTTTCATGTTAAAAATCATTTTTAAATTAATGTTTATATTTATATTTATATTTTTATATTTTTATCATTATTTTAACATAAAGTTTGCACTTTTTTTTAATCATTTTGGGCATCTTCATTCATTTTGAATTTAAAAATTGCATTGCATATTTAAAAATTTGTATTTTTATTATGAAATTCATATTTTCATGACATTATTATCATAAAAATTATATTTTTAATTCATAACATTAGAAGGATTCAGGTTTGCATCATGAAAATATCATTTTCATATTATTTTTTATTTCTAATTAATTTTCGCATTGAAAAATTCAATTTTGACGTTAAGCTTGTATTTCACTCATTTTCATTAAAATATATTTTTGCATTTTGCATTCTCACGACATGAAATTTGCATCTTCATGCATACTTTCGAGTCCTTTGCATTTTTATGTTATTTTATTTTATTATTCATTTGTTTGTTAATTTCAATTGCATGTTTAGTTGTTCAATTTATAATTCAGTGCTTTTATTTAGATGATGTCATGTTCATGTGATGAATGTGATAATTTATAGTTGAATATGTAATATGGATGAATGATTTGACATGCTATTAGATCTAAAACTAGATTTATTTTTTCTGCCTTTTTTTTTTATCTTTCAAATGTATTTATTAGAATTGATCAAAGTCATATATCATTAATCCCTTTTTCCATTTATTTTGTGTTGTGGTGAACGACTATATTTTGTGTATATTTTGTTTGTTGTGATTGTTATGGATGTTTGCATTTTACGTGCCATTATAAATTCAAAACTAGGATGATGCGACAAGCAATTAGATGTTGTATAATAAAAAACATTCAAGTAGAAACCACTTCTCGAACTCAAAATCTCTGACAAGGAGAACGAATTTTGCATAGTACTAGGAATCTGTTTCCCACTCCCAAGGGATTAGGTGGCGACTCTAATTGCACGAGGCTTTTCTAGAAATACTTGAAAAAAAGTTCTCGATCTACCCTCTCAAAAGGTGTATTCAGCTTAATTTGGTGTCGCAGTTACGAATCAGTTGTGGTGTCCTGTAAAAATTGGCTTTCTCACAAGTGCACTCCCCATGTATGTAATCTTGAAGTTTTCCATTCTTGAATCATGATATGTTGGAAGAGGAACATAAATATATTAATAATTTAGAAATTTGTTGCTAAATAACTCTTGTCCAAAATGATGTTTCAAGACTTGAAAGTTGTTTCAAAGTATGTTAAAATATATGTAACATATTGGTTATTAGTGTGCCTAAGTTATATAAACTTTTAATAATAAAATATGGGTGAAAGCTAAAAATGGTGTAAAGATGATTTCTAGTATGCACTACCATGTCATGGTCTAACACAGTTATGTCATGGCCTTGTATGGTTGTGTGTATAGTTATGCATCTCCAAAAAACTATTTTTAATACTCAAGCATGACTGTCTCACCTTAGATAAACAAATTTCTTCATTTTTCAACTTTATTTTTAACTTGTTGAACATTTGCATGATCAACCAATAATTCATCCTATTTTGACCTTAACAAACAACTTTTGAATCACTAATATGCTTGTTTAAGTGTGATTATGAATTAGATTAAAATGATTGATAGAGCAAGCAATAGAAAGTGATTTGAAGCTTAATTAAAGTCCTCAAAGGTCCCTATAGATGTCTCTAATTAGCTCATAATTGGTTACAACTCATATGGGATTAATTGAAGTCAAAATATATAAGTTTATTAGGTAAGGACTACCCTCACGATCATGAGATGGATGGTCACGATCATAAGGGGTGATAGACTTGCATTACAGGAACGAAGAGTATGAGTTGAAGAAAACCTACCACTCTTATAATCCGACACTCACGACCGTGAGATGGCTGGTCATAATTATGATCATCGTGAGGGTAGGATCACAATTGTGACATGCTTCTAATGAGTAAATTTCACCTCTAACGGTCATATTTTCAAAGTTTAAAATCCTGAGGGTAGGCTTATGATCTTGAGCAGATACAATCCTGTAAAAAAGGCTGAAATCTCATTAAATGAAGGTTGAAGAGTGTTTGGATAAATTCAATGCTTCCTAACAGCTACTTTTTCATCTCTAATTATAAATACAAAGCTTCACACTTCATTTAAAGAGGTTAGAAGAGTTAGTTAAAGCATTTTTATTCTTAGCAATTATCAAGCTCTCTTAATTATTCTTCCTTTGTACTAAAACTATTGAGTATTGGGTTTGTGATTAGAATTAGGATATTTTTTTTCCTCAATTCTTAGGTGAAGATTAAGGGAAGTGATGTCTATTTCTAGTATTGATTTAAGTGTTGGCCCTTAAAATACTATTGGTTTTGGTTTGAGTTAAGCCAAAAAAACTCAATTGTTATAAGGGTTTGAGTTAAGCCTTGAAAAACTCCTTTGGTTGTAATCAATCTCCTAAATAGATTAGTGTGGGGTATGAAAAATCCTAACTTGGGGATAAGTTAGGTGGAGATGTAGGATTGATTCATAATCTTAACTCCTTAAATCTTTTGTATTTTTGTGTTTGTTTTCCTATCCTTTCTCTTCTTAAACTTTTTTTATTAGAGCATCATCTTTTTAAACTCTCTTTATTTCACTAAAAATTCAAATAGCCCTATTCACCCCCCCCCTCTAGGGCCTTTTAAGAATTCCTTAATACTTGGACCGACCTAAGGTTGAATGAAACCTCAAAGAACATTAGAGAATCCCTTTCAAAACATTCAAATCATTCACTTTCCATAACCAATGCTTGAGTTAAAATACAAAATAAAAGTAAATTATAAGTTATATAACATTTATTACACCATGAATAACTTACTTCAAATGTAATTGTATGAATACTATTACTCTTTTATACTTCTATATTTAACACCAAATCTAACCTAAGGGCATTGGAATAAACTTGGATAACATTCAAATCCTAACTTGAAACACTAGATTATGCCAATTGAGGGCTTCTATTAAAAATAAAATGAAAGTGAGAAATGAATGTTAATAATGATAATGTTGTGAGAATGTTATTAAGACAACTTTGAAAACATGTCCATAAGATATTCAAAGATAGTAAGACCATGTCAAGGACATGGCAAGACTCAGTGGATTTTAAGACAGTGTCTAGGACATTGCATTTCACTTTATAATTTGACGTAAGACCATTCATGGAGTGTAACATTTTGAATGAATTAATGAAAATTTTTACTTGGCTCCTCATGAGTAATGAGATAAGAATGATGTGGCTATTATTGTTATAACTATCTTTGGAACAATTCTTAAGATTCAATAAGCCTTTAAAGTGAATCCAAGTGGTTCTCTTGATGAGCTATCATATGCATACAAACCTATTAGACCTTCAGTGTATAGAATGGTACTCCGCACATCAATATCCTCCAATATATGTGATTATATGCTCTAGCTATATCTATTAATGAATCAATCGCTAAAAAAAGTTTAGTATTCAAATAAGTACATAATAAAAAGAGCATATTAGATATTCACTTGTCTTCAGTGTGAGACCCGCAATACGTGGCCTCAAACACGTCCAACACGTGTCCCAAAGTATATAATCAATTATATTATGAGTATACATATATGCCATGCACATCACTTACTCAACATATAAATAAACATACTAGTGAAAGAACAGTTGATTGATTATATGTATAGTAAATGTTTTTTAAAAAAATGACTGTGCTAGAGGGCTGGCGGTCGCCAGTGGCTGGTGGCAGCCAAGGAGACTGGCAATTGCCAGTCACTGGCGCTCGATATATATATATATAACAAGTCTTTATCTGTTCAAGATACACATATAATCATGCTTCTAATTTCAATAAACAACAATCACTTATAATTTATATACGTGACATATATCAATTTCACAAAACATATATTTCACATATACTCAAGGTATATCAAATTTATCTTACATTTAAACATATTACTCATACACATCAATTCATATGTATTTCATAACTATATAAAATAATAACCACATAATATCTCATGTAACCAAAGCTTACTCATTCATATCACAACATATTCTAACCATATATACAAGGTATACAAACTTAACTTATGTATTAAAACATTCTTAATACATATCACAACCATATCAATTAATAATCATATATCATCATAGAACAAAAATTCATTCAGTCATATCTCAATATCATAATTTGGTATCCGGCCGGAACCACCTCACATGCACATTTCTCACAAGTGGTCACATACTGAAACTATCCGCCCGGCTCCTCACCTCCTCATATATAAATCATTGGGTAGCTATACGCCTGCCTTAACTTGCCCATCTCATATTTCATCTTTTTCTCATGTGACCACTACTGGAACTATCCGCCCGGCTCAGTTCTAGATTTTATAATCAGTAGAGCTATTCGCCCGGTGCAGCCCCACTATCATACATATCCTCACCACATATGAATCAATTCTCATTCTCACACACATCAAATTTCAATAGCCATATCTCACTTCACATCATATCAATCACAATTCAACATTTCACAATCCACATGTTTATTTCATATCGCCATCATTCAATCAATTCACATATATATGCACAATTCGCATTTGAATAATCAAACATCACTTTACACCACTTTCCATCAAACCATTCAACACAATTCCCAATCATAATTCAACAACTATATATATAACATTTTATTTCTCATCACATAATTGCCCAATTCATATTCAATAATCATGCCTCATTTTACATCACATTCAATCAATCCACCATTCATCATTTTCACAATATAAATAGTTCATTTTCATACTACATTTAATCACAATTCAACACAACACAACATTCTCATAATATATATATATATATATATATATATATATATATATATCATACGACATCTCATACTTGTCAAATAGTTCATATTAATATAGTTCTTATATTTAAGAGATTCAATATATATATATATATATATATATTAATAATCACTTATACTCAAGTGTTTTAACTCCTTCAAAGGAAAATCTTCCCTAGTAAGTAGTGTCTCCAACATCCTTATCAAAGCCTACACACAATCATATATCAATACCACATAACAAATATGACACTTGCACCAAACTCACTAGATGCAACTAGGTGAAACAACATACTCAGGGTTCAATATACCCAAATAATTCACACATATATCCAAAAATCATGAAAATATTACTGAAGCTAGATCTATGAGTCTACTTCAAATTCAACTAGAATTACTCAATTTGGACATGTGTGGAATTAATTATGGATTTTTGATGCAACTCGGGTAAAACAGGCAAACACAGAGTCAATAGCAGGAGCACGAAAATGTTAAGCTGTGCCAGTTAGTCTTAGCGGTAGAATCAACTAAACCTCAAAACATAAAAGTTATAGAGGACACTCTGAAGTTTCAATGGCATTAAACTTTGCTCAAATCATAGCTCTACAACTCTAGATATGATAAAACAAAAAAAGAAGACTTATACAACACCAAAACAAAACATGAAATTTCAACTAACCAAACCTAACTCAATTAACCAAATTGATGCTCTCAAAAGCTTATGGATCCTCTAAAGCTCCCCAAATTGATTGGTAAATGAGTAGAGAAACTCAAAATCCTCTAAAGCTATCAAGAACCCACTCTTCTTCTTCCTCTTTAAAATTTCTCTATATACTCCTCACACCACACATACACACATATACTTACATAAACCTACACCAATCATAAAATGCCAAATATTACCTAAAGTATCTCCCTCCATTAATGCTAAATTATCACTACCAATATAATAATACTAATACTCTTATCTAATAGCAAAAATATCACCACATTAACTCTGCACCTCCTTAATGAACTTGAATTATTACCAAATACTCCACAACTTTCAATTATGACAAATAGGTCCAAACTTTTTTTGTAAATAGGTCCCTCTCTACCAACATGCACATGCCCCACTTAAATGCAATCTATAACTCTACTCCACATGTCATGAAAATAATATACATGAAAAGTGCATATAAAAATACGGGTGTTACATTCAGTCTCTTTCATCTTTAATACTTTAAACTCTTTTCTCATATTCAACATTTGTGTCCTTCTTATCTTGTCATTATCACCATTACTCCTCAAACTTATCCCATGCCTCTTTTGGAGCTTTAGAGCTATGATTCTTATAAAACCATATTTGAGATAACAAATTAAATGCAGGTTAGGGCTATGTCTTTCTTTTGTAATTTGCAAACTGTACTATTAAATTTGAGCAATAATAGAGTTTGCCCTTAAAGGAGCAGGTTCTCTCTCTAGATTAAATATTTTGATGGTCATCCAACTTTATGCTAATTTCATTTTGAGTGCTAAACTTCAATTCGTTTCTTTTTAGTAATTAAACTTTAATTAAAGTATCACCGATAAGTCAACTAGTGGCCCTTTACTGATATGGTAGTCGAACTTGGAATATTCAAGTAATATTCATCATATTAGCATACACATCAGATGCCAACTTAGATTGGAAATTAAAATGAAACCAATTAAAGTAACAAAATGAAATAAGAGCAAAGTTTGATGACCACCAATATATTTAACCGATAAAAATTACTACAAAATCCTTTTAAAATTTAATTATCCACTTAAATCTTTCACAAAAAAATAAATTATAAAAGGACCTAATTGATAAATTTATTTAAAAATGGAAATAATTTTAGAATTATTTAATGAGTGTATTTAGTATAAATAATTTTTTTTTAAAAATATTATATAGTTTAATTACAAAATTAAGTTTAATGTATTTACTTTCAAATTTTAAATTTTTAAATTTATGAAACTATTATAGTTAAATAAAATTCTAACAAAATAGTTTGAATAAATTAAGTTAATGCCATCATATTTGTATTTGTCTTCATTATTTTTATCTTTTAAAATATTTTTACTCCTTTTTTCATTGCTATTTTATTATGTAATATTTGATTAAATTGATATATTTATCAAATAAAATATTAGTCTGAATTTTAAACTTATACCAAATATAACATGATAAAATATAAAATTTATTTAAAATAATTTTTATAAAATATCCATTTAAATCAAACATATAAAATTAACATCAAATGGTTATGGCATAGTTGAGTTGTGCATCATTCAAGGTTTGGCTTACATAATAGATGACATGAAGTTTATTCTCCTTCCTTTGGCCCAGTACAACTCCTATTGCATGGTCACTTACATTGCATGTCAATTTGAATGGAAGATTCCAATCTAGTGAGACAACTTTGGGAGCTGATATCAATGCTTCTTTCAACCTATCAAAAGCCAATTTATAATCATTAGTAAAGTCAAAAGAAGAATCTTTCTCAAGTAATTTACAAAGAGGTTTAGAGATTTTTGAAAAATCCTGGATAAACCGTCGATAGAATCCTATATAGCCTAGGAAACTTTGAATCCCTTTGACGTTTGTAGGGTATTGAAGATTTTCAATGGTCTCCACTTTTGCTTTGTCTACTTCAATACATTGTGCTGAAATCTTATGCCCAATAATGATTCCTTCCTCCACCATAAAATGACACTTCTCCCAATTTAGCATTAGGTTTGTCTCTTCACACCTTATAAGAACTTGCTCCAAATTTTCCAAACATCTTTCAAATGAGCTTCCATAGACTGAGAAGTCATCCATAAATATATCTATAATTTCTTCTACCAAATCTGAGAATATGGCCATCATGCATCTTTGAAAGGTTGCTGGAGCATTACACAATCCAAATGGCATCCTTTTATAAGCAAATGTGCTATAGGGACATGTAAATATTATTTTCTCTTGATCTTCTGGAGCGATTGCTATCTGATTATAGCCTGAATAACTATCTAAGAAATATTAGAAAGCATGTCCTGCTATCCTCTCCAACATCTGATCAATAAATGGTAGTGGAAAGTGATCCTTTCTAGTAGCTATATTTAGCTTCCTATAGTCAATGCACACTCTCCATCCAGTCACTACTCTGGTCAAAATTTTCCTACTTTATTTATTTTCCACCACAGTCATTCCTCCTTTCTTTTGTACACACTATATAGGACTTACCCATGAACTATCTGAGATTGGGTAAATAATTCCTGCATCTAATAGCTTGACCACCTCTTTCTTCACCACTTCTTGCATGTTTGTATTTAGCTTTATTTGTCTTTCAATGGTTGGCTTGTATCCATCTTCCATTAGAATTTTGTGTATGTAATAAGATGGACTTATCCCTCTTATGTCCGAAATTTGCCAACCAATTGCTCTTATTGTCCTCTTGAGCATCCTTACAAGAAAGTCTTCTTGGTTTTGAGTAAGTTTAGAAGATACAATCACAAGTAATATTTGGTTTTCTCCAAGAAAAGTGTACCTCAACTGTTGAGGTAAAGGTTTCAAATCTACATTCAGTGGTTTTATGTTTGATGGTGGTATAAGTTCAGTGTTTAGTAATTGAATTTGGGAAAAATGAGTTTGGTGTTTAAGGTAATCTTCATCTTGGGGGATTTGTACCTACATACACTTCTCAATATACTCTAATTCATCATACTTTGCCAACTTCCTTCTCTGGTCTTCAATTACACATTCATCCAAAACATCAACTCTAAAGCACAAATCACTATCAGAAGAATGTTTCATACCTTGACAGATATTAAACTTACAACTTTCCTCACCTACTCTTAGAGTTAGTGTTCCATCATAAACGTCAATGATTGCTTTGGCAGTGTAGAGGAAAGGCATACCAAGGATTAATAGAACGTCTTCATCTTCCTCAAAGCCAAGAATGACAAAGTCCATTGGAAAAATAAATTTTCCAGCCCTTACTAGCACATCTTCCATTATTCCTTCTGGTTCCTTTACTGTCCTATCTGCCAATTGTAGATGAATGTTTGTTGGTCTTGCCTCTCCAAGTCCCAATTTCCTATAAATAGACAAAGGCATAAGATTAATAGAGGCACCAGAATCACATAAAGATTTTTGAAATGATAAATTCTCCACATAACATATAATAGTAAGACTCCCTGGTTGCTTCCTTTTTAAAGGAAGTTTATTTGAGATGATGGCACTACACTCCTTTATAAGTGTAACTATCTCAAACTCTTGTAACTTCTTTTTATTGGAAATTAGCTTCTTTAAGAACTTTGCATACTTTGGCATCTGAGCTAAACATTCCACCAAAGGCATATTGATAGAGAGTCTTGAATCTTTTTAAGAATTTTGCAAATTACTAATCATGCTCCTTTTTTTTCAACCTTTACGGATATGGTACTGGAGGTTTATAAGCCTAAATTAGTGATGACTTTGCCTTTTCTTTGTTCTCCTCCTTCACTTCTGGTTCTTTTGATGTCTTAACCCTTTTATCATCCTGTTCTTTCTCTCTTTCATTCTTTTTTTCTTTATACTCCATTGTTGCCTTAGGGGTTTGGATCTCTATACCGCTTCTTAAGGTGATAGCCTTTACTTGCTCTTTTGGATTCTTCTCCGCATTGCTCAGTAATGCACCTTGATTCCTTGTTGATAAAGAATTTACTAGCTGCCCCATTTGCACTTCTAGATTGTGAATAGAAGAGGAATGATTTTGGATCATTTGCTCCATTCTCTTTTGAGCATTATCTTGCTGGCTCATCTTTGATGACATCATATCAATGAATTTCTCCATCTTACTCTCCATTGAAGTTCCAGAGGATGAACTTTTATCTTGGTGAAATTGAGGTTGAGGTTGTTATGCATTCTGACCTCCAAATCCTAGTGCTTGTGGTCTCCACTGGTTATTTCTTTGATTGCTCTAAGAAAAATTTGGATGATTCCTCCAACTTGGATTGTAAGTATTACCATAGACTTGGTTTTGAGGTCTTTTGAAGTTACCCACATAGTTGACACACTCTATAGTCATCCCTTACATCATTTGACATTCTACAGTAGGATGACCTCCTTGACATAGTTCACATGAGGAAGACAATGTAGATACTGCATTCACATTCACTTTTCCATCATTTTTGTCAGAGTATCAAGCTTTGCATTTAATATAGTAAAATTGTCCACTTCTATTGCTCCATCTTTCTTTGTAATGGTCCTCTCATTAGACCATAAACTTTGTGTATTAGCCATTTCTTCAAAAAGATCCAAGGTATCTTCTGGTGTCTTTAACATGATAGTACCTCCAGCTACTGCATCAATATTGACTCTAACCATATGATTGACTCCTTTGTAGAATGATTGCACCAAATCCCATATAGGAATCAATTTAGGTGGACACTGCTTTTGAAAGTCTTTGAATCTTTCCCAACACTCGTAGAATGTTTCATCATCTCTTTAAAAGAAACAGTTAATCTCATTTTTGATCCTCAACACCTTTGCAGGTGGTAAGTATTTATTGAAAAAGGCTATGTAGAGCTCTTGCCAAGTATTGATGGAGTTAGGTGGCAGACTTGTAACCATCTTTTTGCTCTGTCCATAAGAGAAAATAGAAAGAGAATCAACCAGATTGTATCAGGCTGTACTGTTGGTATAGTGATATGCCCTAGAGGCAATCATGTATTTTGACATTGTAAATTATCCCAAATGGCCATGTAATGTTCTTTTAAATAAAGGGTTTATTTATTTGAAGCATTACTCCATTAGCATTATGTTAAATAAATGT
>CATIWO010571944.1:0-11408 GCA_949673435.1 Macaranga tanarius | reverse complement strand
TTTACTAAGAACCTCATCTGCAGCTTTAATTGCGTCATTGACACTTGCTAGCCAAAGATTCACAATTTCTTCAATTTTTTCCCCTCTGGCTTCAGCTTCCTTTACTTGATGCACCACGCTCTCTCTCTCAGCTTTCAGCTTCTTAACTTTATGGTTAAGGTCTGTGATGTTGCTTTTGTAGTTCCATACATATCCAATTTGTCGCCAAATTGAATCCACCAATTGGTCGGTGGCTTTGCTTACAACTTTGTCAACAATCTTAGCTTCCATTTCCTATATACATTACACAAATCCGAGTTACGGGGCAGTAGCGGGGTTTTTGGAGATATTTACTGAAGGAGCTCAACCTATTCATGGA
This sequence comes from Macaranga tanarius, assembly GCA_949673435.1. Lineage (NCBI taxonomy): Eukaryota > Viridiplantae > Streptophyta > Magnoliopsida > Malpighiales > Euphorbiaceae > Macaranga > Macaranga tanarius. The sequence continues at coordinate 11,050 of CATIWO010571944.1, read as the reverse complement.
AAGGAGGGATCCTTCTTCTGCTTAGAATAATTTTTTGAGTGGAAATGAAGGAAAAAAAAAAGAAAGTAGATGCAATGAAAACAACATCAAAGTACCAACCCAAGAAACACATAAAGTATAACTCAATCAATCATTCACATACACATGCATCCAATGGAAGAAGTAAAAGATTAATAAAAACATATCCCAAAAGGGCCTCAGAGATCTGCTTGAATTAAGCAGCTTCGGCTTCTTCTTTGTTATCAGGGTAAGCTTTTCTTTAAATCATCATCTTTATCAAGCTGCAATTTCTTGTAATAATAACCACCCATATTCGTTCATTGACTGATTCAATTTCTTCTTCCTTTGAAATCACCAGCAATTAGTCTGAAACACTCTTTTTATTGATGGAGGTCTTACTTGAACCAAAAAGAAAATTGAATTTTTGATTGAGGTGTGCAGGCTACAAATAAAATGAGGAGAAGGGAAGAGCGAGCTTGGATGGTAGAAGAGGATGAAGAAAAGAAGCGGTATCGAGAAGGGAAATGGTGGCGGGTGCCGCTGCAGGGTTGGCGGGACTCTTTAAAAAAAAAAAACAATATATATTGTTTCCAAACTTGACAATTTTTACCATTTTGACACTTTAACTTATATTTTTACCATTTAAATACCCTAATTTATATAAATCATACCTTATAAATGAAGGGAAGGAAATCCTTAAAAAAAAAAAAGGCAAAAAAATGGCATGCCTTGCGTTAGCTGGGACTGAGCTTAGGTGCACCTTGCCATTTAAGCTACCAAAAATATTTGTTTTTATTTCTTTTATTTTTATTATTATTTAATCGGTTAACTGAAACCAACCTAAACACTGTTTAAATTTTCAGTTTCAGTTCAGTTTGAAATTCTTAGAAAATTTCGGATCAGTTCGGGTTGAGTAAAATCGATTGCACACCCTTAGATAGGATGATGGGTCCCACTTATAAAATAATGATATATTTTATAACACCCGCCTTTTTAGAATACTTGTTTCATGGTTATGTATTACATTTTATACATCATACATAGTGGACTTAATTTAAGTAGAATATGCAAATGTATTGTAGAGAGGGACTATGTTATAAGGAAAGATGGGAGTAGATTGTCACAATAGGAAGTTGTGGCTTATTGTGTAATAATCCCATTTTATTAAGGAGTCAATAGGATATTATGGTGATATATAACCATAACTACCTAGATATTTGATATTATTATTATTAGTAGTATTTAGTGATAATTGTGCATTAATTAGAGGACACCTATGAGGGGGCAAATGGAGGGTTGTGATTGGTTATGTGTATATATGTGTATATGTGTGTATGTATGTGTAGAGTTGTAGAGAATTTGAGAGGGAAGAGAAGAGAGTGTTCTTGATAGATTTTTTGGGATTTTGATATTGTTTTCTTCATCTAACAAGAGGATTGAGAAACTTTAGGAGGCCTTTAATCTATTGGAGCATCAATTGGTAAGTCATGCTTGTATTTTTGTTGATTGAAGTTAGGTTTTGAATGTTTCAATATCGTGCCTTATTTTCTCTATTTTTCAGTCTTAGTATTTTTACCATAACTTTTACTGTAGAACTCTGATTTGAGTATGGTTAAAGGCTCTGAAAACTTCAGAGAATCCTTTACAACTTTTATGTTTTGATCTTAGATTGAATCTGTCGCTAGAAACGTCTAATAGGGGTTGACATTTTGATGCTCATGCTAATGGCCTTGTTCTACCCGAGTAGATTCAAAAATTCATAAATAATTATATACATATCTGATTTGAGTAATTCTAATTATAGTTAATAATAGACTCATAAATGTAAATGTTATATAAATTTGGTGATTATAGGATGTGTCTATGATTTTTGAGAGCATTATAAATTTCATGTATCAAACATGCCAACAGTAGTATATAGGCTGGTTTGTAAATTTTCTTATGTGTTGGTTATATGGTGATATCTAGAGTTATAGAACTCCAAATTGAGCAAAATTTGATGTTCAAAAAACTTTAAGGAGTCCTCTACAACTTTTATGTTTTGAGATTGAGTTGAATCTGCATCTAAGAGGGCTAACAGAGCGCAATATTTTGTTACTCACTCTGATTATTTGTGTGACATGTTAGTGTTCAAAAATTCATAATTTATTTTACATACATCCAAATTGAGTAATTCTAATTGAAAATTAAAATAAACTCATAATCCTATTTTTTGTAATAAAAGAGGAGCTAAAGGATTTGTGTGAATGATTTTAGAGTATATTATATTGAGGTGATAAATTGCACTAATTGAGTCTAAGTGTAGGAATGATGAATTGTGTGTGTGTGTTTTGATTTATGACTATATATAGGAGTTTCAAGGGGCAAGGAAGGTTTAATTAACTAGAGGAACTCTTCTTATTTAAAGTAGGAAAGTACCTGTGGTAAGTAGTTACTAATAAATTATATATTAATTTCTTTTATGTACAAAAGTTATAATGATAGGTATGTATTATCTTAGTTAGTTGAATAAATTACATAATTCTTCTAATAGTGGATTAGATGAGTTGTGCCCTTTAGAAGTAGTAATGGAATATTATATTGATGTAAAGGTACAATATGTGTATGAAGATTGAGTATTAGATGTGAAAAATATATACAATGTGAAGATTAATTTGGAAGTATTGTGAGTTATGGATTGTGATTGAGTGAGTTAATTGTATATGGTGTGAAATGTGCTATGGCCATTGAAATGTGAATGGTATATATATACATATATATATGTATATGTGATTATTGAATGAACATGTGCGAAATGTGAGGTATGCGTGTGATAGTGGAGCTGAGCTAGACAGATAGCCTCCATTGATTGTGAGAACTGAGACTAAGTAGAGAGTATTGCCAAATGATATACAAATAGCGAGAAATGGAAAAGTTGAGCCGGATTGATAGCTACCCAAAATAAATGTGTGATTGTGAGATCTGAGACTGAGCTAGACAGATAGTCTTAAAAAGTAGCCACTTGTGTTAAAAATGTAAAATTTATGAGGAATAAGCCTAAGTTGGCTATGTGTGTGAGGAAATCATGTGACGATGGATCCGGCCGGATAATCAATGTGTATGGATATGTATTTATGCATTTGTGCTTGCATATAAATGTTGAATTCTGATTTTAATACGAGATGTGAATGTGATGGTTATAGTTGTGTATTGATATGTATTTATACACACCCATATATATGTATTAGTAATTGTTAGTTCACTATTGATGATATTGAATTGTGAAATGGTAGTGGATTATTTGGAATGTTGGGAAAATGGATTATCAGGTTGAAGAGATGGGTCGAGACACGGACGTGTCTTAGACCGTGTGATAAGATACAGGTATATCTAATTGAGAATTGTGGCTGCGAGCAGACACTGGTGCTCGCCAGTTGGATTGCCTGCGAGTAGAAACTGGTGCTTTCCAGTTGATGTTGAGACAGAAACATGGTCGTGTTTCGATAAAGGTTTTGATCAGCAAACTACATGGGGAGAGATACACCCTTATAGTCCACTTTTAGTTTGTTTAATTAATTCTTGTTAATTAGTTCTTGAGAAGTCTTCTTTAATTATATTAGTTGCTACTCACTGAGTTGCAAACTCATTCATTTGCAATTATTTTCCTTTTTCAGAATAAGCGATAGTTAAGTCAGTGTCTGCATGCGATAGTAATACCAGGTGGGCCAGTGACGAGTCCGGTACATGTATAACTAGAATTTTGCTAACATTCATTCTTGATGTTGTATTCAAACATCTTAATTTGTAATGCTATAAACTCTTATGTTATTGGTGAAACATGTGTTCTAAATATTGGAAAAAATTTTATTATGCCACATGTGTAAGTGTACTTTGGGAGAACTTTACCGTGAAACTTACATTTAACCTTTATATATTTTTTTCCCATTTAAATTTTTTCTTGTAAAATTAGATTGTGTTGGACTATTTTTTAAAGAATTATTGTAATTAAATCTTAAAAATTAAAAATTTGACTTTAATATTAATTAATAAAAATCAATTTAAATAATAATGAGAATTGATGAAATTACTTTCAAAATATGTATTTATGAAGTTTTAAAAAATTTTTTAAAAATTTTATGTTTATAGAAATATATTATTTTAATTTCTAAAAATTTTTAAAATAAATCTATAGAAAAATTTTGAAATTCTAAAAAATATATTTCTATAAAGTTAAAAATTTTAAAAACTTCATATGTATTTTGAAAGTAATTTCATCAATTATTATTGTTATTTACACTATTTTTATTAATTATGTTAAATTAAACTTTTTTCTATTTTTAGAATTTAATTGCAATAATTCTTTAAAGAATGGTATAATACAATCTAATTAAAAAAAAAAAAAAGTTCAAATGGGACAAAAAGACATAAAGGTCAAATGTAAATTTTAAGGTAAAGTTGAGAGTTCAATTTGCACCATATCCCTATATTCAAAGGTTTGTACAGTATTTTAATAACTTAATTTACTAATGTGTATTTGAGCCAAACAAACTTTTGAGAGCCTATTTGAACTCTAAAATAAACATAAAGGGGCTAAATGCACCTTTTTCCATTAAATTTCTTTACATTTCTCCCCAAATCATTGTTCTCTCTATACTATAATACCCTTACTTGTAATATATACATACATATATATATAATTTACAATTAAGTGATGTATATTTTTTCAAAAAAATATATTGATTTGTTTTGCTACTCTAAATAATTTATTTGACAGTCACTCATTAAAATTAAAATTTTCTTTAATTTTATAGGATTTGATTGTAAATAATTTATAAGAAAAAAATCCAATGTAGAATTTGGTTCAAAATTGAGGGTCCAAGATAGTTTCTCAAATATAGGCTTTTGCTACGGTGCAAACGTTTGTATCTATACAAATGGAATTACAATCGTTAGATTAATTTTTATTTAATTACAACAATTGATTATCTTAGTGTATCAATACCTCTAAAATATATCAATGATTATAATTAATTAAATTTTAATCTAACGGCCTTAATTTCAGTTGTAAAGATACAATAATTTGCACTATAGAATGACTCTCAAATATAATATCTTAGACTTAACCCATACTTAGCCCTTTAAACTTGTAATGAAAAACTCATTGGTCATCTGAACTTTATATATGATCTTATAAATACCTCAATTTGTAAAATTAGTATCATTTAAACACCTATGTATTGAAAAAATATCATTTTGATCTTCATAATTTTTATAAATTATCATTTTAATCCTCTTACTTTTTTAATATTATTTTATTATTTGAAGTCATAATTTTGGCTTTTGCTCTAGTACAAATATTTGCACCGGTACAAATGAAATTATAACCGTTAGATTAATTTTTATTTAATTATAACCATTGATTATTTTGGTGTATCAATACCTGTAAAATATATCAATGGTTACAATTAAATGACAATTAATCTAATGACTTATAGTTTCATTTGTACCAGTGCAAACATTTGCACAGTAGAATGACTCCATAATTTTTTATTAATATTATTAATTTATTTACACTTATACATTCTAATTATATTGAAATTGGAATGACAAATATATTTTTAATTTTTTCTATTCAGATATTTTAATTTTAAATTAAAAATATTTTATTTACATACATAAGCTTGAATAATGTATATTAAAGGTAAAATAAATTCATATCTTTATAAATAATTTTTATTGATTATTTAGTTGATTTTTCAAATTTTATAATTTAAAACATAAAGTTTATAATATTTATAAATATAATGTAGTCTTCAAATATTATTGATTTTATTTTATTATTTATGGTTATAATTTAAAAATTATTAATAAATTAAAATTATTAGATTATAATTTTTTTGGAGTTATTAATTGTTACTTAGAATAAAATATTTATGACTAAAAAATTATAAAATAACAAGTCTTATTATTTTTTTAGATTATTAACTTAATTAAGAGAAAGTACAAATTTAAAAGTATTTTATTTATAATAATTAATTTGAGTTTTAAGTTGTCAATATAACTTTTTATTCTTCACTTGTTTTAATTTAAATTTAAAAATATTTTATTTATATGTATAGTTTTGATTAATGTCAATTTAAAATTAAAATAAAATTTACATTTGCATAATCAATCTTTGTTAATTATTTAATTATTTTAAATTTTTATTCATAATACTTTATAAGTTTATTACTTTTGTAATATGAATTTTTTTTATGATTGTATAAAGATTAAAATATTTTTAATTTGTGTTTAAGTTATTTAATTTTTATTTTATAATACCTTATTTATTTTATAAAAAATTGTAAAATAATATTTTTATTAATTTAGTAAATTATAAGGTTAATTGAACTACAAAGTACATGTTTTATAAATTCTTTTATATACAATAACCAATTTGAGTATTTTAAAAATTTAAATATAAATTTAGGGGCTAAAATGAAAATTTACAATTAAAGGAAATTGAGCCAAAATTGACGAGTTGAAGTATCTACGAGGTCAGATCTTAAGTACAGTAGATTAGGTTAGGAATTTTACAAGTTGAGGTGTATGTCACACATAAAGTTCAAGTGACCAATAGATTTTTCATTATAAGTTCATGGGATTAAGTATGGGTTTGGTCTAATATCTTATAATTAATTAACCATCCTTCTTCAATACATGTGTATTTATACAAATAAAATAAAACCGTAAACATATGTGTTTCTATATAAATGAAATTAAAATCATTAAATTAAATTTTATTTAATTATAGTTAGTGATCTATATAACCTTTAATATATATTAGTGGTCATAATCAAATAAAAATTAATTTAATAATATTCAATTATATATATATATATATATATATATATATATATATATTGTAGCAGAAAATTTTTTATTCATTAAAAAGAAAGGAGGAATACCTTGAATATATAATTTGCAGTTTTTCTAACCTTATCTAATGCATTAGGTGGCTTAATTAAACAATTAACTTGTTGCTTAAAAGCTACATAAGTCCCCAGTGTGTAATTCAAGTAGCAATAGATGTTGACATCTAATTTGAAGAGGAGAGTTTGATCTCCGTCGTCCTCTTACTTTCCCCTTTTATAGTGTGGAAAATTAAATCACTCAAACCAAAATTAAATTGCTAAAAAAAAAAAAAAGCTACATAATGCCACGGTCAACTTTGTAATCATAATCCAAGAGTAATCTTTAGATTCATCTCTTCCCTAGTTATAGTGCTATTCTAAAATTATTTATTGTTTAGTTATTCATCTGTTTAACATATTTACTTTTCAGTTATCAGTCAATAAACAAGGGAGATCATTCCTAATCATGATTTAGAAAACTAAGATTCAATTAATTTTCAATAAAAATTTTGAAATTTATGGGAATTAAATTAAATTTATTATATACGAATGTATATCTAAGATAAATTTTTTAGTAGGTTTCAAAGGTTTGGAGAATTAGAAATTAATTAATTAATTAATTAATTAATCATTCATTTTCTACATAAAAAATTCCAATCTGCCAGTGATTAAATTAATCAAAAAGTGGAATACATCTTGTTGCAATGGAATGTATAAAAAAAAAGACTTGCCTACAATTTTTCTTCTTCTTTTTTTTCCCCATAATCAATTGCTACCACCGTCATGCACCACAACTTGTTATATAAAAATATTAGAGGAAAAAGAAATTACAAGTGCTGCAAACTATTGATCCCATAATTAATAATAAAAAAATTAAAATTACAAAATACTAAAGGCTAAATCCATAGTTTTACGCTGAACTTTACATAATAAATTTTTGACATTATTATTTATTTAATATTTAAATTTTTATTTTAAATCTTTTTCACCTTTAAATTTATATTTTTTAATACTATTTAATTCATACAATATCAAAATTGATAAAAACTTAGTTTCAACTTTCAAATGATTGTAAACATATAAAATGTTAAAAGTTAGCTACATAATATTAAAAATAAAATTAAAAATTAATATAAAAAATTAAAAAAAATTATTTTTACTTATATTATTTCATTTGATTAAAAAATTATTTTTACTTTATGTAATGGGCTCTACATGTGCACCCAATCACTTATTGTAGTATATACATATGATTGAATTATTGTTGCTTATTGTATTTTTTTTGCCTTATCTTTTTTTTTTTATATAATAAATATTAGCAGTTCTATATACTGCATATCAATTATCATTTACTTCATTACAAACTTTACAGATAACCAAAGTTATCTATATAATAGAAGCTTTTGAATATATATACTTTAATTTTTTTTGTAAAATTTTAATTACATTCATATACTTTAATGATGTGTAATTTTTAGAATATGTTTTTGAGGATTTAAAATATTTGAAATTATTACTCTTTCGTGTCATTTTTTGAGATCATCATATGTTCTAAAGATAAAAAGATAAAAAAATTACTGCATATCAACCAACAAACAACAATATAAAATTACTTTACTAAATTACAAATTAAAATTTAAGTATTTAATTATAATCAAGGGAAAAAGTTAACCGTATTAATATTGAAGCTTTTTTTTAAAAACAATTATTGAAAAAATGTAATCATTTTAGAACTTATGTTGTAATCATTCCTATGAAGTAGAGACAATCACTTTAGGTGAAAAAATATAAATAATACTTGGAAACAGGTTATGCAAACATAAGAAACACATATATATATATATATATACTATACATATCATATGTACTTCGATATTATATTTATGATACAAATTTTAATTGTTTTATACTTAACCAATAAAATGAGGTATATAACTTTATGTTAAAAATCTAGCCACAAATCTATTGATGTAATATACATGAAATAAACAAGAGAGATTTTCTCACATTTAAGGTTAGAAATTAAACAATGAGATGAATTAAGGAATAAAATGGCAAATAGACGTAAAAGAAGAAGGGGCAGCATCAGCAAACGTACCTTTTACCAAAGAATATGGAGCAAGACAATCAGTAATGGAAAATGAATGAAGTAGCAAGCAAACTATATATGAAAATGGCTGCTTGAAAACTTGAAAAAAATGAAAAGAGCAGAGAATAGAGAGAAGATGAAGAGAGTCTGAGATTATTTATTTTAAGTGTTTATATATTATATATACATAACAAGAATTCTCGACGTGCATGTTATCGTGACAGCTAGTTGTTCACACTTAATCGTCACAGCTACATCATCACCATTAATTCATCATGGAATCCCCACTTATAATTTTCTTGGTCAACTTTACCTCTCTAATCATCCATAATTAATTATTATGGAATTACTTTGAAAACAAGGCCACTACTTGTTAAAAAATTAGATGCATAGCTCATTGCAAATTGTCAAAGGGAAGCAACTAGCTCTTTATTTTTTTTTTGTTAGTTGGAGGGTTGGCATATGCATTTTTTATCTAGAAAAATTTTCATTTACTTTAAATATATTACCTCAATTGTTAAATTTATAACATATTAATGCTTATTATATTTTTATTAGTTAAGTGTTTGAATGTAAAAAAAATTGATAATAATTTTGGATTCAAATCAAATCATCTTTTGTTTGATAATTATATAATTGTTTGATATCATTTATTGATGTGGTTTTTAAAAAGCTTGCAATAATAAGATATTAGATTGGTTGGCGGTTGGGACTTTTTTGTTTTTTTTTTTTGAGGAAAGATTGGTTGGCATAGGGTGTCCTATTAATTATAGAATTTTTTTGGTGCAGATAAATATTCATATCTATTCAAATAAAATAAAAAATCTTTAGATTGAAAACAAAAAGCTATATATATTAATAGTTATAATTAAATAATAATTAATCTAGAAAATAGAAATTTAAATAAAGTAACATATCAACAATAAAATTTAATCACATTATAATGATAAATTAAGATTATATTTTTTTTTGGGAAAATTATAATTTTGGAGAGGCAAGGGGAAAATTTGTTGACTATGCTTGCAAATAAAATAACAATTGTTCCATCACAGAAGTTTACCAAGCTTTAACTAGCTTTCTTATCAATAGATGCATATCCTTACTATAACAGTGTGACTGGCCAATAAGGTGTGATAGAATTAGCAGAAAATCTTCTCTGGCTGAGGTTATATGATCAAGGAATATGGTTTTCAATTCCATAATTGACAAAATTAATTTATTTGAATTCTTTGTAAATTGTGGTTATTTGTTGATTGATATTAATAGTTTGATAATTTGATTATATAATTTTATATAAGAAATTTGTATTTGAATATTGTATCTTTTACCAAAAAAAAAAAAGCATGAGAAATAAGCATAAAAAACTCGTGCTTCAATGATGATAAAAAACAGTGAAGCTAGAGAAGATTAAAATGCCAACTTGAAATTTGAAGTACTCCTCTACAATGTCAAAAAAATCCATCATAAATCTATTCCTAATTTATAAAGTTGTCTCCCTCATCATTCTCCACTATGATGGCATGTCTCTAATCAGATTCTAATGACGATCCATCTCTTCGTTAATGCCTACATCTACCTTTGAATCTTTAACCTTACCACCTTTGAATCTTTAACCTTACCGTGGTATCCATCTCTTCATTAATGACCACTACTAGAAAACAGGATTTTACCGACGGATTTCCAACGGATTTTGTCATTACCGAAGGATTTCCAACGGATTTCGTCATTACCGACGGTTTGCCGATAGATTCTGGTCCGTCGACAAAATGCTCATCGCTAATTTTTACCGACGGATTTTCAAAATCCATCGGTAAATTAGCGACGAATTTACCGACGGATTGGAATCCGTCGGTAATTACCGACGGAATCCAATCCGTCGGTAATTACCAACAGAATGGATTCCGTCGGTAATTACCGACGGATTAGAAATCCGTCGGTAATTTTGGGAGTTTTTTTTATTAAATAAATAATAGTAGTATAATTATTTATTAGATTTTTAATATGATTGTGACTGTTGTAAATTGTATAAATATTAATTATAATTTAAATAGAAATTATAATCGTATTAAAAAAATATAAATAAATATAT
>CATIWO010571841.1:0-15696 GCA_949673435.1 Macaranga tanarius | reverse complement strand
AATATATTATTACAAAAAATCATAATTTTATAATAAATTATTTAGTAAATAATTTATTTTAAATTATTTTAATGAATAATTTAAATTTATACATTGTATTTTTAGAAATTTTTTTAGCTTGTTTAGGCTCGTTTAAACTCGTGAACAGCTCACAAACACTTAGCGGCCTAATAAACTCGGCTCGAACTCGACTCGTTTATAAATGAACCAAGTCTGAACTAGCTAAAATTCGGCTCGGCTCCTTTACACCCCTACCCCTGTCTAATTTATTAGGTTTTTTCTGTGGACTGAGCTCAGATTTAAGTGACAATCTCTTGGATCATAGTTAAAAGAAAAATTACCACAAAATCACATTAAATCTTTTTTTTTTTTTACTTTTTTTCTTTTACCTGCATTAAGATAACAACTATTGGTGTAAAAAATTCAAACATTTATGGTCTTTTATAATTTTATCTCAACTTTTTAATTTTACCCAAAAATTCCACTTTCATTAATCATTAGCAATTTTGAGCATAAATAGATATTTGGTTAAAATCAAATAAAAAATACTGGTATAATATTTATAAAATGTCAAATTTACCCTTATATTATAAAATCCATAAAAGTATAGGTGTAAAAAATTCAAACATTTGTGACTTTTGACAATTTTAATCAATTTTAATTTTTAAAAAATAATTTAATTTAAAATAATTTGATCAAAATTATATAAAAGGTGTTGATGCGATAATTAAAAAATTAAATTTACATGTAATAAATTTTAAAATTTATGATTGACTGTTATTTTAATAAATTTTTAAAAATTATATATATATGCATGTGTGTGCGTGCATATGTATATGTACGTATATATTTGTAGTAAATATGACAAATTATTTTACATTTTAAATATAAATGTTTTTAATTACTTTCAAATAAATAATTATGAAATAATTAAAAATTTTAAATTATTTAGAGTATTAATTTTGTAAATTAAAAAACTGCACAAAACTATATAATACTAATTTAATTTATTAAATTTAATAAAAATTAAATGTTAATGGTAAACTATATAGTTCGTGTATAAATTTGTATTAATATTAAAATTTATATGAATTTAATTTAAATGATTAAATATAAAAGGGATAATACTTAATAGTCTCATTCATTCTCAACTATTTTCCAATTTTTTATTGAATCATATCCTTTAAATTGTATCAATTTATCATATCAATTTTTTTGATTTATTTCAATTATATATAATTTTCTAATAAAGGATCTAAATGTAATTTTAAAAATTATGATAATATTTTTTTAAAATTCAATTACCCGCTTAAACCTTTTTTTTTTTTTTCATTTTTACTAAAAAAACTAAATCATAAAAAAAAACTCAATTAATGAGTTTATTTAAAAACTGAAATAATTTTTAAAATTATTGAATGAGAATATTAAATATAAATAAATTTTGAAAAATATTCTATAATTTATTTATAAAATTAAATTTAATGTGTTTAATTTCAAAATTTAAATTGTTAAATTTATAAATTTAGTTATAATTAAATAAAATTCTAATAAAATAGTTTAAATTTACAAATTATTTCAATTTCATTATGTCTATATTTATCATTAGAATCAAAAGTTCTAATTTTTATCATCTTTATTTTCTAAAATATTTATTGTATTGCTACTTCATAGTGTAATATTTAGTTAAATTTATATTTTTATAAAATAAAATAATAATTTAAAATTTGATTTTATTAAAAAATAAAATATTATATAATAAAATAAAAAAAATTATTTGAAATGAATTTTATAAAATATCAATTTAAATCAAACATATAAAATGAAAATGGATTATATTTAAAATATTTTTGGAAGTGCCATAAAATTATTGTTGAAATTGAAATAAATCTTATTGCACTTACAAAAGGAGTTAATTAAAATTTATTTTCAATTAATTTTTTATGTTTGATTTAAAATGATATTTTGTAAAATTCATTTCAAATAATTTTTTTCTTTATCATATAATATTTTATTTGATATAAAATTAAAATTAAAATTAAAATTAAATTTTATTTGATAAAAAACATCAAGTTAATCAAATATTATACCATAAAGTAACAATTCAATAAAAAAAAACATTTTAGAAAAGACTTAATTATTTTAAAAAATTTAAACTTTTCACCTTTTAACAATTTTATCTCGTTCTTTCATGTTTTTAATTCAATATCATACTACAATTTTTTTTTTATCAAAAATAGTCTCCGATCAAATTATGCAGTTGTTTTAAGTAATTTTTAAATAATTTTTTAAGTAAAGATGATAAGAATTTGAATTTATTATTCTTATGACAAATATAGATATAATAACATTAAAATATTTGTAAATTTAAACTATTTTATTAAAATTTCATTTAATTATAACTAATTTTACAAATTTAAAAATTTAAAATTTGAAAATACATTAAATTTCGCACCAAAAGCCCTCAAGTTAAAATTAATTTTAATATATATAAATTCCAATCCTAACAATATTCAAATATTAACAAAATTTATTCTTTTCATTTTTTCAACTGATGACTCCACTAAAAATTAGAAAAAGTGATAATTTTAAAATGAGTTACTTTTTATTATGTAATATCTAGTTATATTGTTTTTATCATACTCCATCATTTACACTATACTTGCACACTTTCATTCTGATCCCTGGTCCCTGATATTTTGTGTACATAGTTCCACTTGAATTAGAGAGAATGTGTGCTGTTTGTACCACTTTTAAGTAGGTGAAGTCAATTTGTTGAGTTTTGTTGATCCTGTTTAAGGAACCTTAGTTCGAAAGCCATGTAGATAAGTGAGTAAAAATCTCCACTGTGGTCCCACAATGCTTTATGAGTTATACCCTATATAGAGGTTTTGTCGTTTATTTTAAAACTTACAAATTATGTGAATCTTTCTGAATTAGACATCTATTTAACTGAGTCATCTAAACTCTTAAGTATATGTTGTTATACTTCCTATCAAAAAAAAAAAGTATATGTTGTTATACTTGTGTACTCTATGCAGCTGGGTGTGAGACTGTGAGGAGTATGCAAAAATTCCACCTGACTTAGTGCCAGTGTCCGCATAGGTCCATTCCATGGTTCTTTTACTCTCTGAGGTCAAATTCAAGCGATATTCATCATTTGTTCTTTTCATAATAAAAAAGCATGACTGAGGGTATTTCGATAGGATTGTAAAATTTTTTTGGATAGTAAAAAATTATCAATCCGTTATTGAATTTGGCATATTCAATGATGAATGTGTTAAAACTTAAAACATATGAGAAACTTATATATTGGGTATCCACTACGATGTTTGCATGCTTTGTGCAACTGGGTAGGCAGAGTATGCAAAAATCGCACATGATTTGATACTACCATATTTCTCGTATGGATTATCTATATGGAATGTGTATACATTAAGTATTTATTCTAACACTTGCATACTTTGTGCAACTGGACACGCGAAGATTGCAAAAATCATGTATGATTTGCTATTTTGGTGACTGGCTGCGATTTGGTGATATTATGATCCGAAACCTTTTGTGATCAGTTGATTTGTGAGGTTTTGTTTATTTTGCATTCTTATGTGTTTTGGTGATCTTCATACATTTTGCAAGTCCTGTGCATGTGGGTGAGAATGTGAGATATACCCACACGCGTTGGAATCCTAAGACTTCGATATTTGGTCCCTAAATTACAATTTTGCTTTAGGAATAAAGGTTCAATTTTCCTGTTAAACTTTTTGAAAAAATTTAAGGGTAATTTACAATCACCCCTAGATTTGTACCATCGCGCTAGTGCGTCTCTACATTTTTAAAAGTCAATTAGTTTCCCCTCTAATTTTGATTTTATTAACTATATACCCTTATGTTCACAATTTTAAGAATATATTGTTAGTGAAAACATTAAATAATAGTCAAAGGGTCAATAATTATATAAAATTCCAAAATTACCCTTAACTAATTAAGAATTTGGATTGATTAACATTTACATATAATAGTTTAATGACTAAATTATAAATTTTTAAGAGAAAAAATATCATCTAGCTCCCTGAAGATTTATCTTCCTCTCACTTATACCCTCTCTTTCACAAATCCAACACCACCACAAATCTTTCATCTTCCTCTTAGACCTATCACAAATCTAACAGCAGCACCACCAATCCGTTGCCACCACAAATCCAACGCCAACATCTCAGAATCAATAACACCAAAATAAACCCATACAGATCGGCAACAACAACAACAACAAAAATAAAATGATTTATAACTAACAAGATCAGTAATAAAAATAAGAAAATAAAAAAATTAGCGTGAAGGCTACAAAGATTGCGAATGGTACTTGTAGCTATCGGGTGAGAGGCTTTTGGAAATAATAATATTGCTGTTAATAGAAACAACAATGGTGAAAGCAACTGCCTAGTGAGAGGCTTTTGGAAATGGTACTTGCAGTTTGGAAATGATCTTAGCTTAACATACAATGAGATTACAAAGAAAACGAGAAAGTACTGAAAAATAAAATATAATTAAGGTCTTATGCAATAGACGCATAACAGAATAAAATCTGAAACCGGCCAGCAATTTATGCAGCGCCAAGTGTAGCCGACTCTTTCTCCACAGCTTTCTTCAGGAGACTATCTTCTTCCAAGACCATTTGAATAGGCAAGAGACCTATCCCATTAGCTATAGCAAGCATCATCCTCTTTGTCTCTGTTGTGAACTCCTCCAACATTCAGATCATGATCAAACTACAAGAATAGTGAATCATAAACTCGAGCAAGCTCTTGTGGATCTGTCTTCATATCTATGCCACAGTGAGTTTCAAAAACTCTCAAACTCTACAGCTCATTCAGCATCTCTACATAAGAAAGACGACAATCTTTATCTGTATCAAGGTGGGAAAAATGATCATGCACGGAGACAGCAAATGCTTCTTCATCTTCAACAAAAGCTGGTTAGGGATTTTGAAAAGGTGGCAACAAAGAGTGTAGTTAATAATGGTAGTGATGCTATTGCTATTGGAGCTAGGAGGAGGACTAGTTTGTAAAGAATTATTTGTGCATAAGGACTAGTTTGTAAGTTTTTTTGTGGGCTATAAGGGTAAAGAAGTCTTTTGATATTAACTAACGGTGTTTTTTGACTGTAATGGGAAAATAGTATATAATGTTTAAATTGCAGGGAAACTAATTGACTTTTAAAAATATAGGGACGAATTAGTGTGATGTTACAAACTTCAGGGGGTGATCGTAAATTACCCAAAATTCAAATCACCTTTTTTTAAAATTTTTTTTGGTTAATTTATCTCCTAAATTTTACAATAAAGGTTAAATTGACCTTAAAATTTTCAGTTACACCTAGGGGTGTTCATTCGGTCGGTTTGGTCGGTTCGGTCAATTTTTTTAATCGAACCGAACTAAAATAATTTAAAATCGAACCGAATTAAATTTTGGTTCGGTTGGTAACAAAAAAATCAAAAATTATGTGTGAAAAACCGAACCGACCGAACCAAACCGAAAATTTTAAAAATATATATTATTTTTATATTTTTATATTAAATTAGTATATATTTTTTAAAAAATATTTTGAAATATAAAAATAAAAGTTCGGTTAACCGAAATTTTTGTATATAAAACCGAACCGAACAAAATTTTGGTTTGGTTCAGTTCAAAAATTTCGAAAATTCTAAAAAACAAACCGAACCGAATAGGGTCTATTCGGTTTTCAGTTCGGAACCCATGCACACCCCTAGTTACACCCCTATTGTATGACAGGTAAATATATATCACAATGAAAATTACAAAAATCTTCCTAATTGTTTAGTTAATTGACAAATTAATTCATAATTTCATAAAAATATTTAGTAAAAAAATTAAAAAATTATTTTCTAAAATTATATTTAAGCCCCTAATTAATTCATTCATAATATATTATATTAGATTTATTTAGTCACCAATAGTTTTTAATATTTTTGAAATATTAAAATTTATTTTATTTATTACATAATTAGTTTGTATATTAATACATATAATATTACAATATTTTAATATTATGTATCAAATTTTTGAAATATTTTAATATTTGTATGACAAATTAATATACATATAAATAACATCATTTTAAATCTTTAAAACTATTTATATGTTAAAATTATTAAATTTTTTAAAAATTATATATTAGAGTTAATTATTTTAGAATGGTATTTTTGAGTATATTAATATAATATATTATTATTTTATAATTTTAACAAATAAATTTAAATTATTTAAATTTATACATTTATATATATATATATATATATATATATATATGATGAAAAATATTTTACTACTCTAAGTGTTTAGGGACTGAATTTTTTAAGAGTAAACACTTATTGTAGAAAAATATTATCATGATAATTAACTATTAAAATATATAAAATTTGAAATAATTTAAAATTATGTGGTAAAATTAAAAAATAATAATATATTGTATCAACATACTAAAAAATTATTCTTTTAAAATAATTAACTATATTATATTATTTTAAAAAATTTTGATAATTTTTAACATATAAATAATTTAAAGTTTTGAAATAATGTTATTTATATGTAAATTAATATGTCAATACAAATATTAAAATACTTCAAAAATTCTTATATATAATATTAAAATATTTTGATATTATACTTATTAACATACGAATTAATAATATAAGTAAATAAAATAAATTTTAATATTTCAAAATTGTTAAAATATTATTGGTGAATAAATAAAGTTATCTAGTAATATACATAATATATGATAAATAAAATTTGGACTTAAATATAATTTTTAAAATAATTTTTTTATTTTTTATTAAGTATTTTTTACGAATATATGGGCTAATTAATTTATTAACTAGCTAAACTAATTAATTTTAAAAATAAATTTGTAATTTTCATTATGATATTTGTTTATCTATCAGATAATAGGGGTGTAAATAAAATTTTTAGGCCCAATTACACCTTTATTGCAAAGTTTAGGAAGTAAATTGACCAAAAAGGTCAAAAAGAGGCGATTTGAACTTTCTCAACAAATTTAAGGACCAAATCGAACTTTATTCATTTACTTTATTGACTATTGATGATTTCATACTATTTTGATTGGTGATTTTGGTTGGGATTTACTCTTTTAGTCCATTTTATTGATTTTAGGTTGTTTAGATGTTTATTTTCTGTTTAAATGTCTTATCTTGGGATATTTTGATTTTTATTATGATTATTCCCTCATCTTACTTTGCTTTGTGGTTTTCTATGATTTTTGCTCTTACGAATGATGTATATACTGTATGGATGTATATATTATTGCTACTAACCTTTGTTTTGTAGGATTTCTTATTAAATTAAGGCTAGATTTTTTCCCATATATTTTTTCAATTTTGACATATTTATTAGAAAAATGACGTAAATAGTTATAAATATTTACTTTCTTGCTTTATTACTATTGTTATGAATGTGGTAGAAAATTTATTGGAAATAAACCCCATAATATTTTCTTGCCTAAAAGATTGTTTTATAGAAACAATTAATCGGAAGCATACCTTGATCCATAACTTCAATTCCTTCAAAAAAATTTTATCCCTCTTTTCCTTCTGCTTTTTTTTTCGTTCTTTAATAGATAGGAACAATCCATTCAAAAACTTACGTTATATGTTATACGTACATTTTTTTTTATAACCGTTAACATATATATATAGAAGGAAAAGGGAAGGGATTTTATAACTCCACCTGATTCTAACTTTCTTTAAGCTCAATAAACTATCATATTGGGCTTTACTTTATTTAGAACCAATCCATTAATTACATGGGCCACACAGATTATTAATATAATCTAATAATATCCCATTTGACCCATGTTACGACTTGGTGATTCAACAACGTTAAGTATGCACCATATATTGGATTTATCATGTCATTCTTAATTGAATTGAAATGATTGGATTATGGTAGTCACAAGTCATTTATCGACATGATTCCTTTCATGTACCACAAAATCAACTCAATTCATAGCCTTTAATTGAGATAAACTATAATCATCAATTTCATTATTATCTCACTAAAACAGTATTGTATACAACATTATGTGAATAACAAGTAAATAAGAAAAAATATAAATTTAATTGAATTCACAAGTGTCATAATAAAACAACCTAGACAACCAAATGTGTGTGTGTGTGTGTGTATATATATATATATGTACATGTCTGGATATCATGATAACAAGGACTTATCTATGATGCTCATACGTTTAACATGACCAATAAATATTTTGGGCGATAATCCTTTAGTTAACGAATCCGCTATCATCATATCAGTACCAATATGCTCAATTGACACTTTATGTTTTTGCACTTCTTCTTTAAATGACAAGTATTTTAAATCCATGTATTTTGCACCTTTAGAATACTTGTCATTCTTAGAGAAGAAAAGAGCCGCAGAATTATCACAGTAAATTCTTAATGGTCTAGTTATACTGTCAATAATATCTAGACCTAAGACAAAGTTCTGCAACCATAATGCATGAACAGTGGTCTCAAAGCATACCATAAATTCAGCCTCCATAGTGGAAGTAGGAATGACGGACTGCTTTCCTCTTTTCTATGAAACTACTCTTCCAGCCAATAGGAATATATAACCAAATGTAGATTTTCTTGAATCTACACAACCAGCATAGTCCGAATTCGAGTGCCTAATTACCTCAAGATGATTCGACTTTTTGTACATGAGCATGTAATCCTTAGTGCCTTGTAAATATCTAAGTACTTTCTTTACAGCTTTCCAATGGTTAATTCTAGGATTACTTTGATATCGGCCTAACATTCCAACAGCAAAATTGATATCTGGCTGAGTACATGTTTGAACATACATCAAGCTCCCAATAACTGATGCATAGGGAATAGACTCTATTTCCTTTCATTCGAAATCATTCTTGGGGCATTGCATCTCACTAAACTTGTCCCCTTTCTGAATTGGAACTATTCATACGGAGCATTTTTCTATTCTAAATCTCTCTAATACTTTCTCAATGTAAGTTCTTTGAGACAATCCTAACTGTCCTTGTGATCTATCACGGAATATTTTTATTCCTATCACATAGGATACCTCTCCCATATCTTTCATTTCAAAATTCTCAGAGAGAAATTCCTTAACATCATGTAACAAACTAACATTATTAGCAGCAAGAAGTATATCATTAACATATAGGACTAATATAATAAACTTGCTCCTATTGACCTTCATATAGATACACCGATCAACGGTGTTCTTTACAAAACCATACGACGTAATGGTATTATTGAACTTAAGGTACCATTATTGGGAAGCTTGTATTATACCATTGTTAACTATACGATTCCACTTGTAAAATCTTTTACCAATGTTAACTATACTTTTATGGGACCCACGTGATACATATTCCAAAATATAGCCATGGGTGTTCTTTTATGATGTCGCACTGCACATTCATGTGTGTTTTACTTTTATTTATTTTAATTATCAAAATCAAACAATTTTAAGGCAAGCATTGCTCTGATACCAATTGCTAGAAAATTTATTGGAAATAAACCCCATAATCTTTTCTTGCCTAAAAGATTATTTTATAGAAATAATTAATCAGAAGTGTACCTTGATCTATGACTTCAATTCTTTCAAGTTTTTTTCATCCCTCTTTTCCTTCTGCGTTTCTACATTCTTTGATGGATAGGAATAGTCCGTTCAAAAACTTACGTTATATGTTATACGTACGTTTTCTTTAGATAACTGTTAACATAGATATAGAAGGAAAATGGAAGGAATTATATAACCCCACCTGATTCTAACTTTCTTTAAGCTCAATAACCATCATACTGGGCCTTACTTTATTTAGAACTAGTCTATTAATTACATGGGCCATATAGATTATTAATATAATCTAACAGGATGTCGATGTGTATATATATTACTATAATACTGAAATTAAGGTGATCTAAAATGTGTAATGGACATTACCTAATAAGAAGATAGTCAAGTAAAAAAAACCTTTTGAACTCAAAATCTATAGATAGGGAATGAATTTCATTGAATTTTAAGATCGTTTTCCACTTTTTCAAGTGATAAGGAGGTGATTCTTTTTTACGATGCTTCTTTGAAATTTTGAAATGACTCTCGCACTTTCGATAACTGGTCCTTCATGTGCCATGATCGTAATGTCTAGTAGCCTTGCCTATTTTCTAGCTTACTCATACTCATTTTATAGAAAAAATGCTAACATTTTTTTTTTACTTTTTGTATAGTTTTCTATCAATATATTATTACTCCATATTTTTACAGCCATACTACATGAATAACAAATCTTTTGCATGTACACAAATCTTTGGAAGTCACAAGGAAAGTTTATTAACAACAAAAATTCAATATTAAATTTTAGTTTAAATATGAAAGATAATATCTATATATATACTTTTTTATATTAAAAACTTTATATTTATTGGTTTGTGAATAAAATAATTTATATAGTGTCAAATTTTATATCAAAACTCAACTTTTTAAAGTATTCTAATTTTTTGACTTAATTAATTATTTATGAATTGTGTATTTTATACTGTAGTTATGAAATATCATTATATTATTTTCATGTAATATATGGTAATAGATCAGTAGTATTCTTTTTGTTTTGAAAATCTCATATATACCTTTTATCTTTCCAAACTAAACTATATGAAGCTAAGAATATATGGCTTGTAAAAATATGGAGTGTGTATCAATTAGTTTGGTTCGGTTGAAAAATAAATAAAATCAAATTAAACCAAAAAATTCTAAAAATAACCTAACTGAACCAAACAAACTTGAAAACTAAATTGAATATTTGAAATGGAATATTTGAATATTTGGTTAAAAAATCTTTAACCAACAACACTATCTCATTAAAATGGAATAACTATTGCTATGTTAAAAAGTGGTATGTCTTGTCCTCTGACAAGGTCATTTCTTCTTTAATTTTTATCTCTTTCCAATAGATTATCATGAGTTATGATAGTTCTTCGAGTACAAAATCAATTGAAGAAGCTTATGCTTCTATGTCCATCGCGGAAGAAGAAGAAGGGCGTGTCGTCTTTTCGGAAGCTAGAAATGATTCTCTAACGGAGGATTTCAGGTGGTGCCTAGTTGGTCACTTCTTAACTGACAAAAGCATTATTTTTAATGCCATGCAACATTAAATAGCTTCCCTTTGGCATCATGTTTGTGGTGTTTGTATCAAAGATTTGGGTGGACAGAAGTATCTATTCCAATTCTTTTATAAAATGGATATTTCTAGAGTCATCAATAATGGTCCCTGGACCTTTGATCAAAATCTTTTGATTGTCAAGAGGCTTATGATTGATGAACAGCCTATGAAAGCACTGTTGTTTATGATGGATGTTTGGGTTCGTGCTTCCAGTGTCCCAATTGGATTTATGTCAGAACAAGTTGCAAAGGAGAATGGAAATTATATTGGTTGTTTTCTATCATCTGATAGTAATAATTTCACTAGAGTTTAGAGAAGCTATCTTCATATAAGGGTGAAATTGGATGCAAGGAAACCACTTAAATGACAAATGAAGATAAAAAAACGTAGGTGGAGATTGGATTTGGATTGATTTTCAATATAAAAGGATTCGTCATTTCTATTTTTTCTATGGAATACTGGATCATACGAAATCCTTTTGTAAACGGGTATTTGATAGTCTTAATGGTGATATCGGTAAACCTTATGGTTCCTTTATATTGGTGAAGGGTAGAGGGAGTAGTCAGAATATTGGGGAATGCTGGTTGCGATCAACTCCATCATCAAGGGTGGTTGTCAATTCCAATAAGGACATGGCAATTGACTTACTAAAGCAATGAGACCTACCGGCTGTTAAAGAGACATTACATAATAATAAAAGTCATGCCATTTCTGGTAGTATGTTTCAAAAAGAAAGTGAAGGGACAGCTGTTGGAAATGATCAACTAGTGGATATTGAGCTTAGATTTGTAGAGGGAGCAGGAATCACTTTAAATGAAACGAAACGTAGAAGAAAAAAAAGGGGAGGTGGATATGGGTCTAGAGACTAATGAGCTTGACTCTAGCCCAACAATCATACAAATGAATGGGCTAAAAAATGTAACAGAGGCGGGTCTGGGAGCCCAGGCCTGCCTACATCAATGAGTTCTATAGCCTAGAACTGCCATGGGCTGGGCAACTCACGGACAGTTCAGTTTCTGAAAGAGATTGTTTGTAGTAAGGATCCTAGAATTATTTTTCTTTCTGAAACTTTAGCTAAACAAGATAGAATAGATTGGCTTTGTACTCAGTTGGGCAATGATGGAAAGTTTATTGTTGATTATGTTGGGAGAAGTGGGGGCCTGGCTTTCTTGTGGAAGCAATTAGACTTTGTTCAATTGTTGGGCCAAATTCAACATTTTATTGATATTGTTGTCTCACTTGTGGAATTTGGTAAGTGGAGGGTAACTGGGTATTATGGAGAACCTGATAGAAATAATAGAACTAGATCATGGGATTGTTTAAAAAATTTAGCTTATTCTTCTCTTCTTCCTTGGGTAATCTTTGAGGACTTCAATAATATTCTCTTGGTCAGTGACAAAAGGGGAGGGGGATCTTACCCTAATTGGCTGCTACAGGGTTTTAGAACAGCAATTTCAAATTATAATTTGAGGGAGCTCGATCTTCATGGTTATCAGTATATATAGGAGAGAAGTAAGGGAACTAATAGATGGATTAAAGAAAAACTTGATTATGGGTTTGCTAATTCGAGCTAACATCGACTTTTTCCAGAACCAAAATTGATTTCTCTTAATGTTTCATCTTTTGATCATCTTCCCATCTATCTTGAGCTTAAAAATACAATCTTTGTTCCACGATATCGCAACTTTAGGTTTGAAAATTTATGGCTCTGTCAAAAAGATTGTAAGGAGGTTGTGGTGAAAAGCTATGAAAGGGATATCTCTAGATGTTTACAATGAATGCTTGAGGATTGTGGGGAGGACCTTTGGAATTGGGGTCACCATTTAGTTTCAGATTTCAGAGGGAGAATTTCAAATAATAGAACTCGCATTAAAACATTGCGTGATAGGAGGTATACTATTGGGCTCGAGGAATTTCGAGATGCAATGGCTAGTTATGGTAAGCTTCTCAAATAGCAAGATATATACTGGAAATAAAGAGCAAAACAATTTTGGCTAAAGGATGGGGATTCAAATTCTAAGTTCTTTCACGCCTATGCTTCCAGTAGGAGAAAAAAATAAAATTGATAGATTAAAAGGAGATGATGGCAACTGGTATGATTGGGAGAACGGTTTAGAAAATATTATGGTCGATTACTTCTAAACTTTTATTCTCTTCGCAGCAAGGTGAGACTTCTTTCATTACTGATCTGGTTTCTCAACAGGTTAGTAGTGAGCAAAATTTGAAATTAATAAAGACTATTGATGAGTTAGAAGTTAAGGAAGCATTATTTGATATGCATCCAGATAAATCTCCTAGACTAGATAGGATGAACGCTGCATTTTTTTAAAAATTTTGGCGGGTGGTAAAAAATGATGTGGTTTCGATAGTTCGAGATTTTTTTCAAAATGGAGTGCTTGATGAGGGGATTAATGACACTGATATTATTTTAATACCTAAAAAGAAGAATCCTACTTGTATGGCTGAACTACGTCCTATTGCTCTTTACAAGGTGATAGCCAAAGTTCTAGCTAATCATATGAAGACAATTTTGCCCAGTTTAATATCTTTACAATCAAAGTGCATTTGTGGCTGGAAGACTCATTACAGACAACATCTTAGTTGCCTTTAAATCTATTCATTTTTTGAAGCGCAAACAAAAAGGAACAAAAGGCATAGCGGCTCTCAAAATATATATGAGTAAAGCATATGACAGGATTGAATGGCAGAAGAGAGATGATGTGTTCTATGGGCTTCTGTGGTCATTGGGTGGAGAGAATTATGTCATGTGTTTCTACGGTGAAGTATTTATCTTACAAGAGGGTAAAAAATTGGGTCATGTGAATCCGAAAAAAGGTTTAAGATAAGGGGACCCTCTGTCCTCTTATTTTTTCATCATTTATGCAGAAGGTTTGAGTCTTCTTATTAAAAAGAATGAGATAAAGGGCTTTATTCATGGCTACCAAGTTAGTAGATATGCCCCACGGGTCAGTCATTTATTTTTTTATAGATGATTGCTTGCTTTTCTTTGGAGCAAATGAAGAGGAAAGTGAACATGCCAAACAGTGTCTCTTACTTTATGAACATGCCTCAGGCCAAAAGGTGAATTTTCAAAAATCATCTATCATGTTCAATCCAAACACATGTGATATTTAAATGAATGAAGTTTGCAGTATTCTGAACGTGGAAATTACTTAGGATCATGGAAGCTACCTTGGGCTCCCTTCTCTTATTGGGAAAAATAAGAAAGAAATTTTTTCTTATA
Source organism: Macaranga tanarius (assembly GCA_949673435.1). NCBI lineage: Eukaryota > Viridiplantae > Streptophyta > Magnoliopsida > Malpighiales > Euphorbiaceae > Macaranga > Macaranga tanarius. Next base: position 1,217 of record CATIWO010571841.1, on the reverse strand, counting down.
TAAAAGTACGTGTTCGGAACAGAATTCAAGGGTGGAATATGAAGTCCATCTCGAAGGCTGGTAAAGAAATTCTAATAAAGACAACGGCTCAAGCATTACCAAATTTTACAATGAGCATTTTTCTTCTTCCTTTAGATCTTTGTGCTGATCTTGAGAGGATGTTAAACTCTTTTTGGTGGGGTTCTCAAAATGTATTCTATAAAGGCATTCGATGGAAGACTTGGGAGAAGTTATGTTTGCCTAAAATGATGGGTGGTCTTAGATTTAAAAGGTTGCGGGAATTTAATATGGCTATGGTTACAAACCAGGGTTGGAAATTTACCAATCATCTAGAAGCATTGGTTTCTAAAGTATTTCGGATGAGGTATTTCTCGGATGGAAATTTTCTGGAATCTTCAATTGGTCATAACCTAAGCATGATTTGGAGAGGGATTTGGGCAACAAAAGACCTAATTCGTGTAAGCCTATGGTATCGAGTTGGGAATGGGCAACATATTCAGATATGGCATGATCCTTGGCTGCCAAGTTTGGACTAGCCTTTTGTTACTTCTGACATTCCACCTGGTCTTGAAATAGCAATTGTAAGAACCTTGATCTCTGAAAATGGTTTGATGTGGGATAATGAATTTTTGCATGATTTATTTAATGAGAGGGATCAATCTCTAATTTGACAAATACCAATTAGTATTCGGGATATTAAAGATAAGAGAATTTGGGCTTATGACAAAAGTGGAAATTTTTCAGTCAAAAGTTGTTATAGAGTAGCATGTGGTCAACTTGAGGGTGCTGCGGATGTGATTTAGAAACATCTTTGGAAAATGATGGTGCCAAGTAAAGTTAAAAAATTTATCTGGCGATATTGCTCAAACTGTCTACCCACTGTTGATTTTTCATACAATGTAAGGTGATGATGGATGATGTATGTCAAGTTTGTCTTTGCCAACATAAATATGTTCTGTATATGCTTTGAAATTGCAGGTTTGCTAGACAATATTGGAGCCTTGCTAAATTTAATAATACTATGAGTTGGCCGGACATTTCTATATCATGGTTTAGGAATTTTTTCTGGCTCATGGGATAGATGACTGTTGTTTGATAGTAACTATAGCCTGGATGTTGTGGAAGAACAGAAATGATAAAGTCTGGAAGGGTAAGATTAATTCTGCTAGGTATGTTGTTAATGAGGCAGGAAATTTTCTTTATCAGTGGCAATGTGC
>CATIWO010571779.1:0-35970 GCA_949673435.1 Macaranga tanarius | reverse complement strand
CTATTACTATACCTTTTATGGATGTTATTAGAGATATGCCCTCTTGGGGCAAATTTTTGAAGGATATTATTAACCATAAGGGTAAGATGAAATAGTATGGGCTCGTTTCCCTAGTTGAAGAGTCTAAGGCAATGTTCTCAAAAACTCCACCAAAACTCAAGGACCCAGGTTCTTTTACTATTCCTTGTAGAATAGGTGATCTTGCATTTAATAAAGCTTTATGTGATATAGGTGCTAGTGTGAGTTTAACGCCTTATTCTATATATGAGAAAATAGATTTAGGTGAATTGAAGCCTACTACCATGTGTCTTTTAATGACGGATAAATATATTAAATATCCATTAGGTGTGCGTTAGGATGTACCCACCAAAGTATGAAACTTTATTATTCCTATGGATTTTGTAGTAATGGATATGGAAGAAGACCCCGACATTCCCATATTGTTGGGAAGGCCATTTTTAGTGACCGCGGGGGTGGTCATTGATATGAAAAATGGCAAAATTAAGGTGGAAGTAAATGATGAATCTATTGTTTTTGATGTATATAAAATGATTAAGACATCTTCACCTATTAAAGTTTGTGGTAAGATAAACTCAATTGATATAATTGATGAATGTGTACAAGATGTTGTTCATGAGTATATAGGTAAAGACCTTTTGTTGAATTCTATACCACAAAAGGGTGATGAAAAGCATTCCAATAAGGAAGTTGTAGCTTGTGTAAGTGTATTAGGATCGGCCCCTTCTACATATCCTTTTAGGTATCAATGATTTGAGCCATTAAGGAAGGAAAATGATCCTAAGCCTTCCTCACCAAGTGAAGCACCCAATTTGGAGCTTAAACCTTTACCTTCTACTTTAAGGTACGCATTTCTTGATTCTAACTCTAATTTTCTTTTTATTTTAAATTCTTTACTACCTAATGCTGAGGTGAATGCTTTATATGATGTTTTGAATAACCATAAGGGAGTAATAGGATATTCAATTAATGATCTAAAAGGACTAAGCCTAAATGTTTGCATGCATAGAATCCTTTTAGAGGATGATACTAAGCCTACTATAGAAGCTCAAAGAAGGCTCAACCCTACTCTTAATGAAGTGGTTAGAAAGGAAGTGATTAAGTTGCTTGATAATGGGATCATATATTCCATTAGTAATAGTAAATGGGTAAGCCCTGTCAAGTTGTTCCTAAAAAGGGTGGCTTGACCGTTGTGCAAAATGAGAAAAATGACTTAGTGCCTACTAGGACTATCACGGGTTGGCGTATATGTATTGACTATAGAAAGTTAAATAAAACAACTAGGAAGGATCACTTTCCATTGCCTTTTATTGATCAAGTTATAGAAAGGTTAGCAAATGTTTCATATTTTTGTTATCTTGATGGGCTTAGTGGTTTTTATCAATCCCTATTCATCCCGAAAACCAAGCTAAGACCACTTTTACTTGTCCACATGGTACCTTTGCTTTTAGGTGAATGCTTTTTGATGTATGCAATGCTCCTGCTACTTTCCAAAGATGTATGTTTTCAATTTTTAGTGATCTAATAGATGATTGTGTTGAAGTATTCATGGATGATTTTAGTGTTTATGGATCTAACTTTGCAAATTATCTAGAAAATCTTTCTAAAGTTCTTGATAGGTGCAAGGAGAATGGATTAGTACTTAATTGGGAGAAGTGTCATTTCATGGCACAATAAGGGATTGTTCTTGGCCATATGGCTTCACAAAGGGGCATTGAAGTTGATAGAGCAAAAATAGAGGTTATTGCCAATTTGCTGCCTCCAAAGTGTGTAAAAGATATAAGAAGTTTTCTTGGATATATGGGTTTTTATAGAAGATTTATACAAGATTTTTCCAAGATAGCAAAGCCACTATGCAAGCTACTTACCAAGAAGGCTGTTTTTGAGTTTGATGATGCATGTATGGATGCATTTAGGACTTTGAAGAAGGCTCTTACATCAGCACCAGTATTACAACCACCTAATTTGGAGCAATCGTTTGAGACCATGTGTGATGCGAGTAACTTTGCGGTTGGGGCTGTTTTGGGGCAAAGAAAAGAAGGCAAGCCTTATGTGATTTATTATACTAGTAAACTACTTGATAAAGCTCAGATTAATTACACCACTACAGAAAAAGAGTTGCTTGCTATTGTTTATGCATTCAACAAGTTTAGAGCATATCTTGTGGGGCAAAAAGTCATTGTGTATTCCGACCATGCTGCCCTCAAGTACATTCTAAGCAAGAAAGATGCAAAAGCAAGGCTCTTAAGGTGGATTCTAATGCTTCAAGAGTTTGATTGGGAAGTGAGAGATAAAAAAGGAAGTGAGAATCTTGTTGTGGACCATTTATCAAGACTAGATCAAGAAGAATTAAACAAGAGAGATGATGGTGTACCAATTAATGAGTCATTTCATGGTGAACACCTCCTTACATTAGCTTCTAAGGAACTTCCATAGTTTACAGATTTTGCAAACTATCTAGTGAGTGGAGCTCTACCTTACGGGTTAGATTTTTATCAAAAGAAGAAATTTCTACATGATATTAAGTTCTACTATTGGGAGAAACCTTTGCTTTATAAGAGATGTGGAGATGGTTTGATTAGAAGATGTATCCCTCAAGATAAAGTTCAAGATGTCTTGAGACATTGCCATTCCTTGGGTATAGGCGGACACTTTGGTGCATCAAAGACAACTTCTAAAGCACTTCAATCTAGTTTTTGGTGGCCTACTCTATTTAAAGATGCTACAGAATTTGTGCTTAAATGTGATAAATGCCAAAGATTGAGAAATTTTTCAAGGAAACATGAGATGCCTTTGAAGGGAATCCTTGAAGTAGAAATTTTTGATGTTTGTGGGATTGACTTCATGGGTCCTTTCCCTAGTTCTTTGGTTCAAAAATATATATTGGTTATGGTAGATTATGTCTCTAAAATGGGTAGAAGCAATAGCTACTATTACTAATGATGCTAAGGTTGTCAAAAAGATGCTTAAGAGAATTATTTTCCCAAGGTTTGGCATCCCTAGAGCATTAATTAGTGATGGTGGTTCACACTTTTGTAATTATATAATTGAAGCACTTTTAAAGAAGTATGGAGTTACACACAAGGTGGCTACTCCATATCACCCACAAACAAGTGGGCAAGTTGAGGTTAATAATAGAGAAATTAAGTGGATTTTAAAGAAAACAGTTTCTTCGTTAAGGAAGGATTGGGCATTGAAGTTAAATGATACCTTATGGGCATATAGGACAGCCTTTAAAACACCCATTGGCCTTACTCCGTACCAATTGATTTATGGGAAGTCCTATCACTTACCCGTAGAACTTGAGCATAGGGCATATTGGGCAACAAGGGCTTTGAACTTTGATTTGAAGAAAGCGGGTATGAAGAGACTACTTCAACTCAATGAATTAGAAGAATTGAGAATGAATGCTTATGAGAATGCTAAGTTATATAAGGATCAGACACAATTATGGCATGATAAGCGTATACTTAAGAAGGAGTTCCATGAAGGAGACCTTGTTCTGCTTTATAATTCTAGACTGAAGTTGTTTCCTGGTAAATTAAAGTCAAGGTGGTCGGGTCCATTCAAGGTTGTTCAAGTTCATTCATATGGAGCAATTGATATTGCAAATGACAAAGGAGAAAGTTTCAAAATGAATGGTCATCATCTCAAGCCTTATTTGGTTGAAAATGCAATTGATCCACAAAAGTCTATCTCTCTTTATACACTATGAATACAATGAGGTATAGTCAAGCTATAGACTATAAAATTTAGCAAGGTACTCATTTATTTTTCGTTTCTTTATTTTTCTATTCTATACATTGTTTTATTTTGAAATTGCATATACACATTGTTTTTCTATTAATAAATTTTTATTTTCATTTTCAATACTTTAGTTTATTTTGTTTTGATTTAGCTTTATTATTATTATTATTATTATTATTATTATTATTATTATTATTATTATTATTATTATTATTATTATTATTATTATTATTATTATTATAATAGTTTTATTAACTTTTTAGTTAAAAAAAATATTTGATTTTTACCTTGGCTTTGTGCCGACTCGTCAATTAGGCCTAAATTCAAATGCAAGAAAACAAAACTAACTCATAAAATTGGCTGAATAATGAATTCATTAATAAGAAAAAAGATCCCAATAAGGTTCAACAAGCTAATCCAAATTCATACCCTAAAACAAATTAGTTACTCATGATAAAAAGTTCTAATACCATAAAGAATTCAAACATGGAATACAAAAGGTAGAGGAAAAAGCAAATAAAAACCTATTGAAAGCAACCTTTAATCTTCAATCCTTATTAAACATTTGATTCCACGTTAGATTTAGTTATGACCATCTCTAGAATACCTTTTCTTTAAGTTTCTTTCCCCTTTTATAGTCCCTTTATATTAGGGTCACCATAGACTCCTTTTTTCCTCAATTTCTAGCTCAAAAAGGAAAAAAATTGGTCCTCAAAAGTCAACATTCCTACGCAGTGTTATAGCGCTCCATAAAGACACTATAGTGCAGCTCTCTTTACCTAAATCCTTTTTCCAGGCTCTGTAGCACTACAACACCCTTGGATAGTGCTACAGCGCTGCACCTTCAGCTTCCAATGCAACTTTTGTCATTTGCTAGCTACTGAAATTACTAAAATGCCCCTACAATATATGAATGCACATCTAAGTAGAAAATCGTAATTCTAGTTAACTAATTTTAACACTATTACTAATAGAATTTTACTATATATATATATTGTTGTTGGTGTGTTTAAATTGAGATATATGACAGCAAGCAAATTGGTGATAAAATGGTAAATATGTGTGTGAACGCAAGCTATCTAGTGTGAACGTAAAATTGTTTAGAGTGAATTCAAGTTATTAAGTGCAAAAGCCCATGAAGCCCAAATGCAAGATGCTGAAGGGTATTTAAGTAATTGAAGAAATTAGCCTTATATGTAAAAAGTACTTAAGACCAAATCTGCACCATTCATTTCACAAATCTGATGGTTTTCAAGCTCTATACTTTATTTCCATTTTTGGATAAAAAGATAAGGAAACATTTTCTACAGACGAGCTAATTCTGTACATCAGTAGAATAAATAGCTCTGTGACACCTGTCTCATTATCTCTTGTCTTTTCTGTAGACAAAGCAGCACAACACACACTTCTGCATTGCACTCACTCTTACACAGCCATGCATAACATTTTTTATAGAAGAGCACGATTTGTCTTTATTTATTTTATCAAAATAAATTTGTGATTGGTTCAAATGAGATCTATTTCTAGCTCAGCCCTTAGTATAAATAGGTCATTCTATTTTCATTAAAGGGCAGAGAGCATCACATTGTAAAACCGTTTTGCATTGCACTTCATACAATTGCACTTCATTTGTATTTTCTTGAGTGAAATCTGAGAGAAAAATATTAAAAATCTTTTATAATCAAGTGAGGAAGGTAGTCAAGCACCTATTGATAAGTTTGCGGTGTAAGTTTCTTGGTTGATCAGCAAAACCAGTGGTGAGGAGCAGTTTTCTAATTCTGTTCAAAAACCAGTAGGTTGTAGTTTTTCTAAAGTTGTTTGAAAACCGGATAGGGAGCAGTTTATAAATCTATTTGAAAACCGGCCTATAGGGTAGTTCTAGCAACATGGTAGTTGTGGATAGGACTGTACTCAAAGACTTGTCTCTTACCCATTAAAAGAGACAAAGATTGAGAAAAAATCTTGAGGAGTGCTTCAAGAAGTGGATGTAGGCAGGTAGCCGAACCACGATAAAATCGTTGTGTCTGATTTCTTATCTCTTTACTCTTTATCTTTAGTTTCACGCATGCTTACAACTATTTCTGGTTTTAATTTCTATTGTTGATTCATTTTCAAACTGAGTCCCTGCTTGAAAATTAGCTCTGATGCTTGTACCATTTTCCTTCATGCTTTTATTTTAATTCCCTATTCAAAAATCCAAAAATATTAGCTTTATTCAGATAGTTGATCTATTATGCTCCTTCAAAATTTAGCTCTAATGTTTTGCATCCTTTAAATTCTATTTTTCACTCTGATATGATATCTTTATTAAATAACTTTTGAAAACTTCTGCTATAATAGACTTTATCAAAATTAGTTTTTAAGTTTTTATATCACTTTTCGAAAAGAGCTCAATTCACCCCCCTCTTAAGCATCCTATCAGACCCAACACTCGGTATCAAAGCAAGTCTCTGAAATTGTTTCTAAAGTTAACACCTTTGAGAGATCCAAAATGGCTGTTAGTAGTTATAATGTTGTCCATAGTGCATCAGGATTACATGAGGAAAATTCCATCACTCGTCCTCCTCTTTTTAATGGCACTAACTATGCTTATTAGAAAAACATAATGAGAAATTTTGTGCAGGCCGCTGATATCGATTGCTGGAGAATCATTATTGCTGGACCAATAGTTCCAACCAAAACTCAAGCTGATGGTAAGAAAATCACTATCACAGAAGCTGATTACTCTGATGATGACTAGAAAAAGATTCAACTGAATGCAAAGGCATTAAATATGCTTCAATGTGCATTAGATGTGAATGAGTACAACAAAATCTCAACTTGCACATCCGCAAAGCAAGTGTGGGATAAGCTAGAAGTCACCTACGAAAGGACAAATTAGGTTCATGAGTCAAAGATCAACTTGCTGTGGAGAGATTATGAGCTATTTTTTATGAAACCAGATGAGACTATTTCTTCAATGAATTCAAGATTCTCTGAAATAGTGAACTCACTCAAAAATCTTGGAAAGGAAATCTTTAAAGAAGAAATGGTGAAGAAAATTCTCATTTTTCTACCAGAAAGATAGGAAACAAAAGTCACGGTTCTCTGTGAAGCTAAAAATCTGAAGGAATATTCATATGATGAGCTTGTCAGTTCACTACTGACTCATAAAATGATGATAAGAAGCAAAGAAAAAGAAAAGGAGACAGCTAGTAACAAAAAGAAAAGGAGATCTAGCCCTCAAAATCAGCTCAAGCAGTGAAAGTTCAACTAGCTCAGAAAACGAAGATGATCTTGCGCTGTTCACAAGGAGATTCAAAAGAATGTATCAGAAAGGTGGAAGGAGCTACAGGAACAACATCAAAAAGATGTTCAGACCCAAAGCCAATCCTCTGTAGAAAAATAAAAAGCAAGAATTAATCTGTTTTGAATGCAATAAGCCTGGACACTACAAGACTGATTGCCCGAAGTTGAAAAAGAAGTAAAATAAAAGGAAAGCCAAGAAAGCTATGGTTGCAATATGGAGTGACAGTGAAAGCTCAAGCTCAGAAGAAGACGAGAAGTCAAATAAAGTTGCAAATCTCTGTCTGATGGCCTTTGAAGATGAAGAATTGAATAAACCTGAAATGAAAGAATCAGGATCTGAAACTAATTCCTTGGAAGTTCACACAAGAGGTACAATCTTTTGATTTTGTTTCTGATGATGATTTAGGCAGTACATTTGATGAACTATATATTGAATTCAAAAAACTTTCAAAAAAATACAAAAAGCTTAAAAAGGAACTCAAATCCGTTAAGTCAGAAAATGAAAAACTTCTTAATGATAAAGTTGAAACTATTTTTTCTAGAGCTTCACAAGCTGCATTTGATGACTTGAAAGAAAAAGAAAAACATGCACCAAATCAGTTTGCTCATGCATCTAAATGTTTCAATACTGCTTCTTCTGAAATTAGATTCCTGAAAAATGAGCTTGGTATGATCACTGAAAGAAATACATTTCTGATGAGAACTAATGATAATTTGTAAAAGAAAATTGAGAGCTTGACCAATAATCTTAAAAGATTCACAAAGCGAAAGCAGAATCTTAATACTTTATTGGGAAACCAACGATTTTCAAATGAAAAATTAGGATTAGGTTTTACTAGATTTGTGAAAAATAAAAAATATGACTCTTACTTTGTTAAAGAAGTGTCTTGAAGTCACACACATCTCACATTCTTTTATTGCAATCATACATGACATGTCTCAAAATTCTGTGCTTATAAGAAAGGCTTTTCTAATGCCAAATTTGTCTGGGTACCAAAAGGTACTAAGCTGTTTTCTAAGACTAACCCATCAGGACCCAAATTAGTTTGGATACCTAAGACTAATTGATCCCTTGTAGGTCTGCCTAAAGAGCAAGAATGTTTAAGAAAAATAGTACATGGATAGTGCTTGCTCTAGGCACATGACGGGTGATAAATCAAAGTTCACCCAACTGAAGCTAAATAATAGGGGATCCGTTAGTTTTAAAGACAACAGCAAAGGAAAAATAGTTGGCATCGGAACATTTAGAGCTAATCCTTCCATTGAAGAGGTATCACTGGTTAAGGGTTTAAAGTTTAATTTGATCAGTGTCAATCAGTTGTGTGATAAGAATAGGAGAGTCATCTTTGAGCCTACTCACTGTGAAGTTCAAGATATGCATGATAATCAAACTTTGTTTGTTGGTGATAGATTTAAAAATGTATACTTGGTTGATTTTGAAAATTTTCACTATGCATCTGATTTATGTTTGGCATCTGTTGATGAAGATAGTTGGTTGTGTTATAAAAGATTAGGTCATACAAGCATGAATCTGATTTCAAAGCTTTCCGAAAATGAGCTTGTTAAAGGTCTGCCGAAGCTGAAATTTTAAAAAGACAATGTTTGTGATGCTTGTCAATTAAGCAAACAAACAAGGACTTTGTTTTAATCTAAAGGCATGATCTCAACTAACAAACCACTTGAGCTATTACATCTTGATTTGTTTGGACCTGTCACGCCATCTAGTCTAGGAGGCAAGTCATATGCATTTGTTATAGTGGATGATTTTACAAGATATACTTGGACCCTTTTCCTAGCCAAAAAGAAAGAGGCATTTAACAAATTTGCTAGTCTTTGTAGAAAGCTTCAAAATCAGAAAGGATACAATATCACAAGTCTTCAAAGTAATCATAGTCGAGAGTTCAAAAATAAACAGTTTGAATAGCTATGTGATGAGTTTGGAATTAATCACAATTTTTCAGCTCCAAGAACTCCCCAACAGAATGGAGTTGTGGAAAAAAAGAATAGAACCTTACAAGAGATGGCATGCACAATGTTGAGTGAAGCTAATTTGCCAAAGTACTTTTAGGCAGAAGCCATGAATACATCATGCTACATCTTGCATAGAGCTTTGGTAAGATCATCCTTGAAAAAGACACCCTATAAGCTGTAGAAAGGTAAAAAGCCTAACATAAGCTATTTTAAGGTGTTTGGTTGTAAATGCTTTATTTACAATAACAAAAAAGATCAGCTAGCCAAATTTGATACAAAATCAGATGAGGGAATTTTTCTAGGCTATTCTGATCATAGAAGAGCTTTCAAGGTTTTTAATAAAAGAACTCTTATTGTTGAAGAATCTATTCATGTTGTTTTCAAAAAAACTAACCAAACTTTACCAAGTAGAGATGTTGTAGATGATTTTCTTATAGGTACTGAAAATTCCACAACTAAACTAGTTGAAAAGATCAATGAACAAACCCAAAAGAAAGAATCTGCTCCAGAAGAGAATACTGAAGCTAATCTGGAAGGTCAGTCAAACTAAACGGGAGAAAGGTTGCCAGAGAATGAAAATCAACCTGAAGGAGAAAGCCAGACTGAAGAAAGATAAAATGATCAGCAACCCTTGCATCATGATCTACCCAAGGAATGGAGATATCACAAATACCACTCTAAGGAGAACATGCTGACCAGTCCATCTGATAAAATGGCTACAAAATGTAGTATCAGAAAGATGATGGGCAATGTAGCCTTTGTGTCAAAGATAGAGCCAAAGAGCATACAGGAAGCACAAGAAGATGAAAATTGGATCATGTCCATGCAAGAAGAGCTAAATCAATTTGAAAGAAATAGTGTCTGGAAATTAATTCCAAAGCCAAAAGATCACACTATCATTGGAACTAAATGAGTCTTCAGAAATAAGCTTGATAAGCATGGAAAAGTTGTTCAAAACAAGGCTAGACTAGGTGCCAAAGGTTATAACCAAGAAAAAGGAATTGATTTTGATGAGACCTTTACACCTGTGGCTAGACTTGAAGCGATTCGAATACTATGTGCGTTCGCTTGCTATAAAAACTTTAAGCTATTTCAGATGGATGTTAAAAGTGCCTTCTTAAATGGGTATCTTAACGAGGAAGTTTATGTAAATCAGCCCCCTGGCTTTGAGATACATGACAAGCCCAACCATGTGTACAAACTAACAAAAGCATTGTATGGTCTTAAACGAGCTCCTAGAGCTTGGTATGAAATACTAAGCAAGTTTTTGCTAGAAAATAGGTTTATAACATGCAAAGTGGATAAGACTCTTTTCACAAGAAATTAGATTGAACATATTTTGATTGTCCAAATTTATGTGGATGATATTATTTTTGGTGCAACCAAAGAAAGCTTATGTAAGGAGTTCTTAGATTTGATGAAGAATGAATTCCAGATGAGCATGATGGGGGAATTGAATTTCTTTTTGGGGTTACAAATCAGACAGTGTAAGGATAGTATCTTCCTGAATCAGTCCAAGTATATGAAAGAAATGTTGAAGAAATTCAAGTTGTTTGACGCTAAAATCAGCAGGACACTAATGAGCACCATAATCAAATTAGATAAAGATGAAAAAGGTAAGCAGGTAGACAATAAGATGTATAAAGGTATGATTGGATCATTACTTTATCTTACTGCTAGTCGACGTGATATTCATTTTAGTGTCTGTTTATGTGTGCATTTTCAAGCTAATCCTAAGGAATCTTACCTGAAAGCTGTTAAAAGGATTTTTAGGTATCTTGTGGGAACTCAAGGCTTGGGCCTATAGTACCCTAAAGATACTTTTTTTGATCTTGTGGGATATAGTGATGCTGATTTTACAGAAAGTAGAATGGACAAGAAAAGCACATCAAGAATTTGTCAGTTTCTTAGTAACGAATTAGTTTCATGGTTTAGCAAGAAATAGACTTCGATGGCTTTATCAACTGCTGAAGCTGAATATATTACTGCTGGAAGCTGTGTTGCATAAATTGTTTGGATAAAGCAAGAGCTAGAAGATTATGGAATGAGGTACTTTTAAATTCCTATCTATTATGATAATATAAGTGCAATCAATTTATCCAAGAATCCTGTCATGTATTCTAGGACAAAACATATTAAAATTAAGCATCATTTCATAAGGGATCATATGTTGAATAGTGATATCAAGCTACTTTTTATGCCTACTGACATGCAACTTACTGACATTTTCACAAAGCCTTTGAGTGAAGGTCATTTTTGCAAAATTAGAACTGAGTTAGGAGTTATTGATCTGGATACATAATTTTTTTAAGCTATTTTTCCCCTTTCTGAATTAATTGTCTTAAATAAGATAGATTATCATTCTTCATTAATTTCTTTTTGAATTAAATAGATAAAGTACTGTTGCACCTTGAAAAAATTAGAATAGCGATATTTTCTCGTGACAGTGCCTCTTTGGAAAAGATACACCTGCTCATTTTGGAAATTGTGTCAGTTTTTTTTAGTCTTCAAATATTTGACACGTTAGCCTAAACAGGAAACGTTACTTGCCTTAGAGAGAAAATAGGATATGCATGCATTTGAATAAGAAGTTAATTTTTTTGGAAACTGGAAAGGTTGCATCTACTGGATAATAGCTTAAAACACCTTTTTATCCAACGGTTATTATGAGTCTTCTTCTCATTAAATACCTACTATTTCTTCTTATTCAAACCCACATTCATTTTCCTCTAAACTCAAAACTCTCCTCTCTATACTGATCTGTTCATTCTCTAAGAAATCTAAGGAAAGAAATCTCTTTTCTTACCAAGATGAGTGATTCAAGTAAGAAGAGAAAAGATTTTAAAGAAGCAAGCACTGATTCTCCAAAACAGTTCAAGAAAAAAGGTAAAGATTGAAACAGCGAAAAAAAAAGAAAACCATGGAGAAAAAGTCAAAAGGGATTGAGTTGAAGCTTTCTAATAACAAATTGATTCCTCCAAAGATGATTGATTGGGAGTTTTTCAAAAGTTCTAATTTTCCTCTGAATGAGTGGGTTTCGGCTCAACAATGGACAAGCTTGATGAAGATCAAGGAAGATGTGTATGAAAATCTGGTTTTTTATGGATCAATAAAAGAAATCAATTCAGAAGAGTTTGAAGTTTTTTTGAAAGGAGAAAAGTACACTATTTCTCTGGAAACCATCTCTGAAGCCTTCAACATTCTGAATCATGGTGCAAGACTGGCAAAGAAAGCTGACTGAAATAAAATCAAAAGCTTTAATGAGGAAGAATTTAAAAAGAAAGTTTCTGGAAACTCTGAGATCAAAACCATAAAGAATGTAAGTTCTGCCTCTCTCTCTCTCTCAAGATTTGAGAATTGTGCACAAGTTCATTACTTGCTTCTTAGTACCAAAATTGGGAAGTCTTAATTATATGAATACTGTTGAGTTGTGCATAATGCGGAATTTGATTAGAAAAAAGAACTTTAATTTGTGTTATTTGATTATAGGTTTAATGACGAGCCTGACAAAATCTAAAGGGCTGCCATATGCCATGATTTTAATAAAGCTCTTCAAGTTTCTGGAAGTGGATTTAAGTGATAAAACTTTTGAGAAGATTGAGAAGTCTGAAGTTATTTCAAAGTTTTTTGTGCTGAAGATCAAGTCCAAGTCTAAAATCATAGAGATTGAAGCAGTAGAAGAGAAAAAAGAGGAAATCGAGAAAGCAAAGAAAGCTGAAGCTGATCTAGAGGAAAAAATTGAAACCTGTCAAGAAAGAGAAACCTGAGAAGAAGGAAGAAGAGAAAAAATTTCTACCTCTACAAATTCCACCACTGTCTATGATGCAAAATTAAGGCAGAAGCTAAAGGAAAAGCAATAGTCGAAGAAGATAATGAAGCTGATTCTAATTCTGAGTCAGAAGTGGATCTTAACAAGCTTTCTGAAGAGATCAGAAAGAGAGCCCGTCAAAGATTCAAAATTAAAAAAAGTCCAAGAAAGAAGTAAAGCAAAAAAGAAAACTTCGAGATTGAAGTCGAAGTATCTGGTGGCACTAAGCTAGAGTCTGAAAAATCTAGCTCTAAAAAAGAAGAAGATATAGAGCAAAAGAACAGCTCTAAAGCTAATTCTGAGGAATAAGTGGATGCTGCAATCAAAGACGTTCTGAATGCTATAGAAGAAAAGCCAGCTGAAGAGGAAAAAGAATCTGAAAAAGAAAAGGTTGAGGAAACCACTGAGACACAGACTGAGAAATAGTTAGAAACTAAAAGTGTTGAAAAATAAGCTGACAAGCCAATAGAAGATAAGCCAATAATGAAAAATTCTGCTAAGAAACCGTCTGAACAACTAAAGGGCAAGATGACAGAAGATGAAGTAAAGTACAAAATGGCAAGGCAGTTTCTATCTTCTGCAGCAACCAGATTCTATTCCTTGATAAACAACTGCCAAGTTGGTTTTGACAAGTTCGTTGAAGATTCTGAAGTTGATTTGGCTGATCTTTATAGGGCACTTCTCAATCATCCTCTACCTTCTGCTTCAGTCATTTTGTCAAGGGAAGAAAGGAAAGAGCAGCCCAAGGATGCTGACAAGGGTGAACAAATAAAATTCAAACCCGGCTACAAACTCAAACACAAAACCCAAAAGACACTAATCCTACCTACTCGTCGGGTAACTCGACAAACACTGAAACCATCCACAGATCCAATAGCTTAAGCCTTTTCATATTTCTAGATAATTAAATTAGCTTCTTATTTAAGTATATGCTTATTTTATCTTTAACTCTAGACTCTTAATGTTTTTGTTTAGACTACAGTTACTACTCTCCTTCATTACTTTTCTTTTTGACTGATGACAAAAAGTGGGAGTAGAATTAGTTTTTATTTTTATTTTTCATATATAATCTTGTGTCCTGTAGTTTTTAGTCTCTTTTTGTATGAACTGTAGGCTAATTTGTTTTGTGCCTAGCTCGATAAATCTACATCTTTTCATTCGATTCTCATTTGGTGTGCGTTTTATTTTTCCATTGCTCTGATATATCTCTCAGTTCTACTTTGATCAATATGTAGCTTACCCTATCATTTCCTTCAAAGAGATTAATGAAAAATTGATTGTCTATTAAAATAATCGGCATAAATTCAGGGGGAGAAAAAATTTTTGTGATAAAATCAGTTTCAAAAATTTTTATTTTTCATATTGTATATCATTTTCTGCATATATCTCTTTGTACATATTTATGTTTTAAATGCGCTTATCTTTTGAAAATAAGTTATTTTAATCAAGTTTTGTTATTATCAAAAAGGAGAAGATTGTTGCAAAGGTTCAATCTGAGCCTGATTTTGATGAATGAAAAAAATGATAAAAATAATATTGTTGCCGATGTGTTTAAATCGAGATATATGACAACAAGTAAATTGGTGATAAAATAGTAAATATGTGTGTGAACGCAAGCTATCTAGTGTGAACGCAAAATTGTTTAGAGTGAATTCAAGTTATCAAGTGCAAAAGCCCATAGAGCCCAAATGCAAGATGCTGAAGGGTATTTCAGTAATTGAAGAAATTAGTCTTATGTGAAAAAAGTACTTAAGAGCAAATATGCACCATTCATTTCACAAATCTGATGGTTTTCAAGCTGTATACTTTATTTTCGTTTTTGGCTAAAAAGACATGGAAACATTTTCTACAGACGAGCTGATTCTGTACATCAGTAGAACAAATAGCTCTGTAACACCTGTCTCATTGTCTCTTATCTTTTCTGTAGACAAAGCAGCACAACACATACTTCTGCATTGCACTCACTCTTACACAACCATGCATAACGTTTTTGACAGAAGAGCACGATTTGTCTTTATTTATTTTATCAAAATAAATTTATGATTGGTTCAAATGAGATCTCTTTCCAACTCAGCTCTTAGTATAAATAGGTCATTCTGTTTTCATTAAAGGGCAGAGAGCATCACATTATAAAACCGTTTTGCATTGCACTTCATACATTGCTCATTTGGTCTCTTAAGTGCTTATAGGATTCATTTGTATTTTCTTGAGTGAAATCTAAGAGAAAAACATTGAAAATCTTTTGTACTCAAGTGAGGAAGGTCTTTAAGCACCTATTAATAAGCTTGCGGTGTAAGTTTCCTAGTTGATCTGCAAAACCAGTGGTGAGAATAATTTTCTAGTTCTGTTTGAAAACCAATGGGTTGCAGTTTTTCTAGAGCTATTTGAAAACCAGATATGGAGCAGTTTCTGAATCTGTTTGAAAATTAGTCTATGGGGTAGTTCTTGCAACAGGGTAGTTGTGGATAGGACTGTACTCCAAGGCTTGTCTCTTTCCCGTTAAAAGAGACCGAGAATGAGAGAAAATCTTGAGGAGTGCCTCAAGGAGTGGATGCAGGCAGGTAGCCGAACCACGATAAAATCGATGTATCTAATTTCTCATCTTTTTACTCTTTATCTTTGGTTTCATGCATGCTTACAACTGTTTTCGGTTCTGATTTCTATTGTTGATTCATTTTCAAACTGAGTCCCTGCCTGAAAATTAGATCTGATGCTTGTATTGTTTTCCTTCATGCTTCTATTTTAATTTCCTACTCAAAAATCCAAAAATATTAGCTTTATTCAAATAGTTGATCTATTATGCTCCTTCAAAATTTAGCTCTAATATTTTGCCTCCTTTAAATTCTGTTTTTAATTCTGATCTGATATCTCTGTTAAATAGCTTTTGAAAACTTCTGCTGCAATAGACTTTATCAAAATTAGTTTTTAAGTTCTTATATCACTTTTCGAAAAGAGCTCAATTCCTCTCTCTCCCCTCTTAAGCAGCCTATCGGACCCAACAATATATATATATATTTCCAAAAGTTAAAATAGCACATGAAAACTATACTGTTACTATATTGTTGGCTCTAAATGCGAAGGAGTGCAAAAATGATGTTCAACTAAGTTAAAGATTCACTCCCAAAATAAAATGCTCTTAAAACTTATAATAACATTGAATGATGAATATGAATACTCAGTAAGTAGTAAAAAAATTAACAATGGAAAATACTTATTTCATAGACAAAATAACACATTCATATATATCAAATTTCAAATAGCTTAACTCATTACCATTTTAATACACAAAACTTAATCAAAATCACATACATTAAATCAGATATTTTTCAAGAAAAATTATAGGGATAAGTACAATTATATTTCTATGAATGTCCATTATCAAATTCAAGAAGTTTCAGTTACACAATCAAGTTATAATTAATCATCTCAAACTCTTTAGTACTAACCCATTTAATATGTTAGTCCCCTAAGAGCATTAAACATACTTAGTTAGTAACCGGTATAATATGTTACTCCCTCTAAGTGTTCACAAGTCATACAAGCATGCAGAGCTACCTTCAAAGGGTAAACCGCTTGATTACGTACCCAAAAGGCATCAATTTAATCAAGCATAGTCCTAAAGACATTTAAACCATCAACTACAATTTCATTGCCTCATATATCAATTATAACATAAGTGTGCACCATTTTCTTTTAACAATACTTGCACACTTTCTATTTATCAACCTATAACAAATATAATATATGTTCCTATTATTTATTAACAAAATAGCAATCTTAATAGCTTTTTTTTAATATATATATATAATAAAAAATTATTTATAACAACTATATCATCTTCAAATACTAAACTAAATTTTAAGAGAAAGATATATTTATATGTATATATAGTATAAATTTGTAACCATAGCATTGTTAATTAATAATCTACTAACCTAGACAAAGTAAAATTCAAAAAATTAAGTCCTATACATCAAAATAAGAAGGCCCTTGAAAAGCACTATAAACCCAAGCCTCCTTAGTTTGATTTTTACACAAAATCACATTTTATTCCACCATCTCCTATTATCAAGAATTGGAATATCAAAACTAAAGATAATTACTAAACATAAGGATGACTATGAAATACTTATGAAATATTTTGTGATGCAAATCATGAAAATATTATAAATCACACAAATTGCATAAATCTATCTAACGTAGCAGCTTTAATGTTCAAATTAATTAATTGCCTTAACAAATGAATTTTAACTTGAAAATTTATTGGTATATGGCCAACATATTGAAGTATATGTGCATAAAAAATCAAATTAAAATACAAGGTTTAAGGGCCTCAAAAGCTTAAACTCCAAAACCCAACTGTAGCAACCTTAAGCATCAAGTTAATTGTCAAACCAAATGAATGTAGTTTGTCACGAAACTTTACTACATGATAAACAATATACAAAAGTATTATTATACCAAAAATGAAGTTAAAATGTTAGGTTTAAGAGTTTGAAAATGCTGAAAAACATAACTCGTTATGCATAGAACATATAGATTTTTGCAAGGACACTAACAACTTCGTTTTCAAGAGTTTTAATTTCCAAATAAATCTTTTCTTAATATTTAATTTTGATGATTTTGATAGTTTATATTAAAAAAACAAGGAAATTTATAGAAATAAATATATAAATATTATATTACTTCTTATTTTTTTATTTCCATTGGTCATGTTTCAATTAACACCTACAAGTTAAAAATTCTTTAAATCAACTATATATATTACCATTCTCTACTTAAAGCATACAATTTATTCAAATACACTTATGCTATACTTGAAATAAAAAGTTTAACATTAAACACAATCATATGATCATGTATGTGGTTGATTACTCAAAAATAGAGAAAGTTGTTTTACTTATCTTATTCTATATGAAATATGAGTATTCTATTGTTAAGTCAAACTACCCTATTTCCTTTCTCCCCCAATTTCAAGTTTCAATTATCTAATAGTATGATAATTCAAGTTTTATCATGGTTAATTTGAGATGAGTATTGTGTTTTTTGTTGGAATTTAGGATTAAAGGGTTGGGATATAGGTTTCTCTTTCTCTGCCCTTTCCTTTGCCTTCTGTTTTTGAGGTGTTTAAAAAATATATAGAGAATTTATTCAGGCTAAGGAGCATGGAACTAAACATAGAGATGTTTAAAACATAAAATTTTGCAAGTTGAAGTGTCTATAAGGTTCGACTTTAAATATATTGAGGTAGAATTTTCGCTACAAGTATAGGGGCTATGGATCATAGTGCTATGAATATGAAAATGCAATGCATGTGTATTATGAGGATGTGAATGTCACATAAAGTTTCCTTGGAAAATGCATCACTCGGAATAAGCTTCTCTAGGCTGAGCATGCTTTGAATGAAATGAAATGGCAAATGAGCAGATTCACAAGGAAAAAAAGTCATTTCAATTACTTTCAGCCCGTGAAAGAGAACTTGAAATTTTCATTGAAAATATCCTTCACCATGTTCCATTCCACCTTCATCTGTTCCAAGCTTGGGATTGTAGCCTAAGAGATCACATTAAGTATTAAATATCAACAAATAAGAACTGAAAGTTAATCAGTATAGAAATCAAACTAAATAGCTTGCATCATGAATTGTTTAAAAAAGAGAGAAAAAAGATTTATTGCATAATTTTTTAAAATAAAGTAGGATGATCGTACGTAATATTGAAATAAAATTCAATTACGAAAATGTTAACAAACTGAAATTGCCAGCGAAAATCATTATGTCTTCATTTGAAAATGTTGAAGCAAATAATTCAATCTTTGGGCAGAGAACGAGATCAATCTTTGCCAAGGACAGACATTTCAGAACATTACCTTCAGAGTAAAAATTTGATAAGCTAGGACTCATCGAGTGTAAGTTAGGACATATGGTCTTGTTCCACGTTCCTATTTCCTAAAGCAAACCCAGTCCCAGATTATTGCATTTGATCAATACATAAGAAATAACAATTCACATGATAAATAAGAACATTTTATCAATACATACCATTTTCTCGTGGAACTATTTTATAGTGGCAATGTGGTCACCCTTCCAAAACTTGTCAATCCGACACTGCCTAGCTTCGGTGCAGTTAGTACTCCAAGACAAAAAGTCCTCAAATTGGTTAATCTATTTCAGATTGATTAATCTTGGAATGGAACAAATCTTATGGATTCCCGGTCTAATAACAACTCTTCTAAATTGGGGAACCCCTACACAGCAAGTAAATGTGAAAAATTTAATCTATTGGTCAGTTTTCATCCAATCTTTTCATTTCAATAAAAAGTAATTATTGTGATTTAAAATGTTTCAGAATCCATTGAATTTTTGTTGGATGGTTAGGATGTTATTTAAAATCTATGCAAGTTAGTAAAGAAAAAAAGGGACTAACCTGATTTCGATATTCCAACAGCCGCATCTTCAGTTTTGGACAGTCATGAATGACAATCTTTTTCAAAGATGGACATTCCAAATTACCACTTCCTGAATAGAAACTCAAAAAGTTTGGCAAACCTTTAAGTGCTAAAGAGTTCAAATCAGGAAACACAATGTCATTAACTGATTCTGATGCTTCCTCTGCTTCGATTAGCCCTTCCATCATCTCACAACTCCTTACTACTATTTCTCTGAGTTTCAAAAGACACAACGCCATGGATTCAGTAAATGCATACTTCAAGCTGCCACAGTTTTCTAATTGTACCAACACAAGGTTCTTCAAGTCCAAAATTCCCTGAGGATTCTTGTTACATAAATGGGTCAATCTTGGTAGATTAATTAACTGCAATTTTCTTAGTCTGTGCAGCAGACCATCATCAGCAGATAGCCCTTCCAAGTCAAATACTTGTTCCACTGATTCACAGCCCTTGACCTCAACCTTCGTCAAGTTCTTTAACAAATGGAGCTTATCTGTGGGTATTGCTGTCACTGTCGAGGGAAATCGACACTTGTCCACCACCTTAAAATTTTAATTTTAATTACAAGAAATCAATTATCGTTGACACATAAAGAAGAATAAATTAATTAATAAGAATATATATGCCAATGGAAATTAATTAACAAGAACAAATTCTCACCCATTCTTTCAGCCGACTTGTTATGGTAGCGTTAAGGCTTCCCTCCCATTCTGTATTGAAATTGTCTGTTCCCCGAAGCTTTGGTGTGCTTAAAGGTCCACCACAGAAAGTGATCATCCGATTGCATTGATTGACCCTTACTTGTTCTAAAGATGGGAAATTGAAGGCCTGCTGATTATCTGAGCAAAAGCTAGTGAGACTACTTAACCAACGCAATTCCAGAGATTTCAATTTGTTGAAAACAATAGTTTCATCTGCTGCAGCAGCATCTCCATCCTTTGCCACTATTTCTGTCATCTCGAAGCAATTACTTACTTCCATTTTTGTGAGATTTACCATAGTTTTGGCTGTTGAGGCAGTTACCAAGTTTATCAATCCATCACACCTACTCACAAGGAGAGATGATAAATTTTGGAAGGACGATGAGGATGGTGCTATGTTTATCAAAATGTCACACAAACTCACTTGTAGAGTCTGAAGAGGATGAATAAGAAGTGGATTCAAATTTTTAAGACCATTTAACTCCAAGTGTTTGACAAGTACAAGTTTCTCCTCTCTAAAAAATGAGAACAGCTCCTGTATATAACATTCTTTCACAACGAGTGTCTCTAGACTGCCTTTAAGTGTTTTAAGAAAATGGAGGCCTTCGTCAAATAAGGAGATGAGCTTAACAACTTTAAGTTTGGAAAGCTTCTCAACTGGAAACTTACCTCTCTCCATCATTCGCAAATCCTCCCTCTCAAATGTCACTTCCTCCAAGCTGTCTTTCACCTGCAGAGCAGAGCAGTAAATACATTTTTATTTCAACTATTTAATTTCAGTAAAATAATATGAATTGTTCCATATTATTTAAAAATATATCAATAAAAAAATGATTAATTATGATTATTGTAATCAGTTCTGCCTAATGCTTTTAAGTTTATAACTTTATAATGTATAATTTTTTATATAATTCTAATACATATAAATTGTAAATACATACAATTATAAGCAATAATAAATAATTAAATTAATTAATTTTTAAGTAAGATCTTGAACTTAAATTTAAATATTAGTTATTTTCTCATTGTTTGAGAAAAGAACGAATTTTTTTTATTTTTCCAAAAAAAAGTAGGGAGAATTTTTTTTTGAAATCACAAAGTAAAACATTGTACCTGATCAACCAAAAAGATGGGTTGGCTTTCTCCATCTGATGCAAATTTTACTACGTTGTGACAACCATACACCTTGGCACATTTCAATTTTGGCAATTGTACTCGCATCTTTGGATAAAAACTTGTAAGCTTCTGTAGGTTTGAAAATTCAACTGAGGACAGAAGAGGAAATATTAAAGGAGGAATCGATTGCTGTGTACATTCAGCCTCTGCAATAATTTCCAGTATTCCAGCCTTCTCTATTTGAAGCTTTTCGAGCCTCGGAAGATATCTAGCCATTGAGGATGAAAATATATATTTCAGATCCTCACACCGTGAAACATGAAGTGATTGTAAATTTACAAAAGTAAAATCCTTTTGCCAATTTTTACTCCATATATGCTTCAATGAGGATAGACTGTGTATATATAAATCTTTCAACTCAAAAACTACTGCATCATTCAACTGTTGGACTTGATATATTTCTTGCACAGAAGAGCATCCCACTAACTTCAACTTCTCTAATCTCTGGAATCTTCTCAAGCCATTCAATGGAAAAATAGTTAATAGTTGTGAGCAACTTGTAATTGTTAATGATTTTAATTTGCTGAAGGAATCATCATCTCCGAGTTGGTTGTTCCATATATATTTCAAGCTACCCATACTGTAGAAATTCATAACCTCTAAATTTGGAAATGCCACCTGCAATATCAATTCCACCAAGAAACTTAGAATTAAAAAAAAAAAAAAAGTAAGTTGCATCAATAAACTTAGCATGTAATGAAAAAATATATGGGTAAATTGCTAAAACCCCTTTGAAGTTTAGTCAAATATATTAATCGATCCCTCATTTTTAGAAAATACATTATGACTTTTGCTAACTTATTTGTTTGGATTGTCCATAAATGTCAATATTTTCATTTAGATTTACTCCTTATCAAAATTTTAAAATTTTACAATTATTTTAAAATTTACTTTTATATTATGAAAACTTATGTAAAAAATTTTAATCGAAAATTAATTTTGGTGAACCTAAATGCAAAAAGACCCGTCAAATAAAGTATCAAACAATATAAATTTATATTTTATTTAAATTAAAAAATAAAAAAAAAATTATGTGATAATTTTTTATTAGTGTTTTTCTTGTCATAATACATTTACTAAAATAACTACAGATTTAGTTGAAAATAAAATTTATATGGTTCAAAATATTATAAATAGTACTATTTTATTATCTTTTTTTTATTTTGATGTGTGTTTGTTTATTTATTTTTAAAATTTAAAATTATTTTAAAGATGCAAATATAAATTCATTTTTAAATTTGAATTATGAAAATATTATTTTAAATAAAAATATATTTTTATTTTTATTTTTAACTATGAAAATTAAAATAATTGTATTCATTTTTAATTATGAAGAATTAAAAAGTGATATAGGTTATAAAAAAATAAAAAAAGATGGAATGAACGGTAGAAAAATAATACTTTAAGGATCAAAAAGAAATGTCTTACGTTTCAAAATTATACTGTAGTGTATTTATTGACAGCAAAATTAATGTAGGGACGAATTAGTATAACGGAAACAAAACTTAAGGATGTCATAATACCTTTTCGAAAAAAAAGGGATCTACTAATATATTTTAGTAAATCTCAAGGGGTTTCACTAGATTAAAAATTGAGCGAGTCAGAAAATAGTTTAAGGATAACTGCTCCTCAAAGTCATCTTATAAGTTGACAGGTCAGCATTCTACTGTCATTGATTTGTGAAATTAATTTTCACCTGATTTAGAAGGTGAAAACTACTTTTTACTATGTGGTCCATCAATATTTAGATCATTCTATTTATCTAATAATCAAAACTTTTGTTCAAAATTGATGGTCTTTGATTAAGTTTAAAATTGTTAATCCTTTTTTTAAATTAAGATGCATTATATATAAGTGTTAGTTATGTTATTTTGTCATTTGCTTTTAATTTGATATCAGCCTCTTACTGTTATTAACAGTAGCTTCTCTTCATCATCATAGTTAGTACTTAGTAGTCTATTGTTCATATAAATATCTTTTTTTCACTAGATTTATATCAGGTTTACCATTAAATTTCTATTTTTATGTTATATATTTTCAAACAACAAAAATTCATTTGGTTAAAGATTATGTTAATAGAAATTAATATTTTATGAATGAAATTCTGACAATTTGTAAATTTTTATTATAATTTTTGTTACAACAATTTACTTATATATAGCGATAGATTTTTTAAACAGGTTGAAATAAATTCTTTTTTTGTGCTTTAATAATAGTGCTAATGAAAGTTTAGTTAAGTGAATCTGATTTTTTTTTTTTGTAAAAATAATATTAAACGTTTGATCGATATATATGTGTATATGTGTGTGTGATGAGTTTTAACTGAAGTAGATATAGTCAATTATTTTTATCAGAAATTTATTTTATTTTTTAAAAATAAGGGTAAATTAATTTACCACATACATCAATATTAATAAAAATAAAATTAAAGAGTAAGCATTTTTAACTATCTCCATAAACAATAATTAAAATTTTTAAATTTTTATTATTCATATTTTTTTAGAAAAATTAAAATTTTTATTTTTTTAATTAATATTTGTAAGATATATACACCCATAACTTGATTAGCTTAAGTTTTGGATAAGATATAAAAGACTCCTATTAGAAGTCTGCTTACTACTCTTTTGTAGAGTATGAGTTTTATGTTTTGTACGTAAGATAACCCAAGGGATAACCTAACAATAAGGTAGAACAAAAATTCTCTCTGTATATATTTCCTCCTTCTTCTTCCACACAAAAATACTCTGTGTATTTTTCATTCAATATCATTCCATTGATATTTAGATTGTGAAGACATAGACTTTGCTCTAGTAGTTAAGGCTCCGATCAACATATATATTAAGATTTCCGCTGCTGGAGAAAAGGGTCAGTATTCTAAATCTTTTTGTGATTTATTGTTCTTCCCTATTTTTCCTTTCAGAACTGTAAAATGACTCGAGATTTGGACAAATCAAAGAGCAAAAGTAACATATTAGCTACTAGTTACATTTACACGTTTTATGTATAAAAATATAGGGTAAAGCAGCAATTTACCCTCTAAACTTGAAGGCGATGATCATTTAGCTCATAAATTTAGCGAACTTAATCTAGTCCATATTAGGTTCTCAAAAAAATTGAATTTATGCCAAAACATTTTTTTTTGTCTAATTCAACTTAAAAATATTTATAAATTGACTAATTAGATTTAATTTGTCATATTTTAAAATATGCAAAATACGAGCTAGTAAAAATTAAATTTAAAGTTTTTATTTTTTAGGAATCAATTTAAAAAATAAGATGAAAAATAAAATATATTTTTCTATATTTTCTATATTTTAATATTTTAATTTTAAATTGAAAAGCAAATGAGCTTGCTTCAATTTAAAAATTAATTATAGTTTTTTATATTTATATTTATATTTTTTGAAATTGAATATTCATTCATAAAAGAAGAAAAATTTTAAATTTAATTTTTACTGATTCATGTCTTATATATTTTAAAAATTCACAAATTGGACCTAATTAATCAATATATAAAAGTTTTAGGGTGAATTAATTCAAAAAAATTATTTTAGATTAAATGGAATTTTTATGGAAAGCTAATCTTGGTTAGTTAATTAAATTTGTCAAATTGATGAGATAATTGACCATATACATATAGAGTCATTCTACTGTGTGTGTGTGTATATATATATATATATATATATAATGGCCACGAAAAACGTAATTTTCACGTGTCCCATTAGCATACAAACTTGACTAATTAATGGATCCCTCTATGGTAGCGATGGTATCTTTAGGGATATAGATGTCTATACTTTTTCTGTCACTAAATATATGTTTTAAATAATAGCTATTAAAGTAATATAGTCTGTTACTTGTTGTATGGGTTAAAAATTTAATTTAGTATTTAAAAATATAAAATATAAAATTTAAATGAAACTACAATTTAAATTGGATTTAATCTCTACCTTCTATTTTATTAATTCTCAACTATTCTAATTGCAGTTCTTACCTATCATATTTTACGAAAACAATTTTTAAAACTTGAAGCTTCTCATTTCTATTATAATTTCATATCCAAATGAGTCGCTTTAAATTTCAATTCTAGAGTTGAAGTAAATACATTATTCTTATTCAACTTAAATCAATTATGTTTAGAGTTTATTGATGGTTTATTGTAGTTCTTGTTGTACCTAAATCAATTCCATTATGATTTATTATTATTTTCATTTTATAAAAATTAAATTGATTAGAGTTTATTATTAGAGGTTGTAGTAATTTTTTGTTAATGTTGAGATGCTATTCATGTAAATTCATTAATTAATGTTTTATCAACCCATTGATCTATAATTTTCGTTTATTGTTTTGTTCACATTGATATATTTTTTTTTTAATCAATGATATCGATATGATTTTCTTTATTATTATTATTATTATTATTATTATTATTATTATTATTATTATTATTATTATTATTATTATTTTTGTCATTGATTATGTTGCCAAGATTTTGGCATCTCATATTTGTGCACCATTTTATTTTTAGTAGGAATTTTTGCACTTCTTCTCTTAATAATTGCACTCCACTTTGACTTTATTAATAGTTAAATAACTTTATTGTTCTTAATTTAAAATGATAATATTTTTCATCAACTATCAATATTAACTTAAAAAATTATTGAATAATTCCTATGTGATAAAAATAATTTATTATAATTTAATAATTTTTGTATTATAATCACTAAGAATTATTTATAACTTCATTATTATTTATAACTTCATTAATTTATTATATTATTTTAATTTGAGTTTAACTTATATTGCTAAAAGTTTATTAAAAATAGTTATATTTATTTGCTAATTTTTTTAATGAAGGGTGATGAATGCTCAACTTCTTCAAAACCTGTCAACACAAAAGAAACACTAGGATGAGTTTGGAATCTTTGATCCTCAGGGCCTCCGATGCCAAAGTTAGAGAAGAGCTATTCAAAAGATTATCATTTCAAGAGAAATATGAACCTATATATTTAGGCATATGAGAAGCATACCTTTTCCTATTCGAACTAATATTCTGTGAGTCATTGTGTCTTTACAATTGAACCTATTTATCCTTATTGATTAATAATCTCCCATATAAAAATAAAGTCCTCTTTGGACTTGGATCTTTAGGTTTGGACCATAAGGGTCTATTAGAACTATCAAAAGCCCCCACAATGGTGCCGAATATTTATGTTCGGAAAAAATTGTCAGTGTTTCATGTGCTTGGACCCAAACCTTGCAATGCCCGATGTTCATTTCTTCTCGAATATTCTGAGGCATTCGTGCCTTACAGATACTGAAAAATTCATTCATGAACATTCCAAACCTTACGAACTATATTTGCATCACTTGTACCTTACGAATACGAATGCAAAGGATGAACTACCCTTGGGCTAATTGACACACGAATACCATTCATACGTGATGAGCACTAGGGAGTTCGTATATTATGAACGCTATGCTCATATTCTTACTAACATTGAGGAGTTTGTATATACAGTCTTCGGTGTTCATATGAATCATGCAAAGTGGTTACCCACGTGTCTCTATAACCGTTCGAGACTTCTCAATTCCCCATGCATCATTTTATCTTCCTCATGTTCCCAATATACCCTTTACTTTATTAGATAATAATTTGTAACCACTAAGGGTATTTAAGGGACATTGAAAATATCTTACCTCTATAAATCTCTTTGCCCATCAGTATCACTTCACTTTGAAATTTCCACACTCTCTCTAAGATTTCCTTCCTCATTTCTCTTTAGAATTCTCTAATGATAGGTAATTGATCTTCATCCTTTCGAACTTTTAAGGTCATTTCTTCGTCCCTCCTTTATCATTTTGATTTATTTTTTAGTTTGTGTGAATTTTTTGATGAAAATGACTCATAGACATCCTTTAGATCCTTTATAGTTCCTTTCCTAACTTCATAAAGGTGTTATTCGCATGTTTAGGAAGAAATATAATATTCTTAAAGAATTTAAATTATTTGAGGCCAATTTCCATTTTAGAGCCCACCATAATCCCAATAAGGGACAGATCCCTAATAGGTTAGTTATTTATATAGATTAATTAGAAGGAGGTCTTCGGTTTTCTATGGATCCTTTTATTAAGGAATTATTTCATGCTTACAATATAGCCCCAAGATAATTACATCTGAATGGGTATAGGTTCCTAACAACTTTTTATGAATTGGTTCACTCGTAAGGTTACCAGCCCTCCGTATTCATGTTCAATTTGATGAAAAAGATAGGGGATCTAACCTTTTCTTTATCAGCCGTGTCTAATTTTAGCTTCTTTAGGAAGTTGGCGGACATCAATCGATTTTAGAGGAATTGATTTTTTATTTTTGAACATGAGTCAGATTTCCTTGATGTACCCATCATGTGGGAAAACAAAGCCCATGTTATAAGAAGATCATATGAGTTCATTGAGGACGAGCTTCCCTTCCTCGCCGAGCTTCATAATTAGTGTTCAATAGTCGAACCCTTAACTAATTTTTATGTTGGGAAGTTTATCTTTAGGTACCAGCATCTATTTTTATTTTTGTAGATAGTTGATATTATTGATGATTTCATAAAGGGCATTGACGATTTTGTAGATGAGACTCCCTTGCCTGAGGATCCCAATATTTGTCCACTCAGTGTTGAGGACTATGGATTTGAACTTTCTTCTAAGCATGCTGTCGAGCCTATAGAGAAGAAAAAGGGGAAACGAACCAGGTGTTCCAATGAGTTCTACGAGCCTACAACTAGTGGGGGATATTCTTCTGAAGAGACTAAGGCTGGAAGGGTGTCCGAACACAATTCTTTAGTTTGAAAAGAAAGTTGAGGATCCGAGCATCCTCAACCCAGTTGTTCGTAACCATCTGTCTGAGTGCCTTCGACTGCCAAAGGACATGTCGAAATGAGTGGCCACTGATGAAAATGAACTTAAAAGCCAAGTGTTTTGTAGTCTTATTGAGGTAATCATCTTATTTATGAATATTTGTAATTGTCGGTCGAATTCCTTGTTTGGTGCTAATAATATTCTTGTAGGCTGCTCAATGAATCCTTCGGATGGATAATGTTCACTATGCTCATAAGAGCGAGTGTAGTTTGAGTGAGCAGAAGGTCAATGAGATGAAAATCGAGCATGAAGGTAAGCTTGCGAAGATAGAGACCTTGGACATCGTTCGTGCTGAAAGGGACAATGCTCTTACAAGTTTGGAGCAAGAGAAAAATAAGAAAGGAGAGCTCTATAACTCCCTTTTCTATTTAACTAAAAAAGTTACTAACTAAGAGAAGGAGATTCAGTAACTGAACGAAGCTCGTGCTAATGGAAAGAAGGTGTTATGGGGTCTCACAGCTAGCTTCGTACAAGCACTAAAAGCAGAGTGCTGATAAGTTCTATTTCTGTAACATCTTGACTTTGACTTCACCCTAATCTCTAAGTTGTCCATCTGAGACTTGGGTGAATTGGTAAAAAAGAAAAGATTGGCTATGGTGTCCAGCAAGGGTAGTTGATCTTCTAATCCTTCGGATGCTGCTACCGAGAATGTTCCTGATGAGTCTGCTGATCCAATGGATGCTCGTGTGGGCTCGTCTGCTTATACGAATCTAGTTCTTGCTTTACCTACCCAAAAGGATGGTTAGCGAAATGTAATAGGTTTAGTGTTTAATTATTAGTAAAGAATTAGTTAGAACATTTTGTACTGAATTTCAACATCTAATGGAAATCATTTTTTTTCTCTCGATGTGTCCAAATATGTCTACGAGCTTTCAATTTTCAATACTTAAAATTTATTTTTGCAAATACGATCAACGAATATCCAAGTCCTCTGTTATATAATGGATGAGTATCTCTTATTAGCTTTGACGATCAATAGTGGTATCCCGAGAATCATACTCGTTCATTAATCTATTGGTCGATTAGTGATGAACTCATTCATTTATTTACTTTACGTAGTCTACGAGTATCATCGATAACTTAAGTATATTGCATTCTATATTAGTACGAGTATCCATGGTCCACATAGGTACTATGCTCTTTTATGGAACCTGTATTAGATTTTATATTTTTTAGGGACTTGTATATCGTACGAGTACCTGAAATTTGTTCAAGCATCGTGCTTATATTAACGTTTACACGCATTATTTATGAGTATCATGTCCTTTTTCATTGCAAGAAAATATAATGTTTAACAAAAGTGTTCGTAAGAGATTTTTATTTTATTTAATTGATTTTGACATTATAAGTTGTTAGGGCTTATGCCCCGATGGTTACAGACTTTTAATGGTAATATCTCTTCAAATTTTTTATATTTTAATATCTAGGAATATTGTTATTTCCCATATCACTGAGTCTATAAGCTCCATTGGTAGTCATTTCAATGACTCGATATGGTCTTTCCCATATTGGTCCTAACTTTTTGGTACCTGCATTTCCTTTCCCTATCTCGGCCTTCCTCAAAACCAAATCTCCCACGTTAAATTTTTTGGATGAACTTTTTTATTTTTATATCGGACAATCTGTTGTCATCTGGCCTCGGCCCAAGCTGCAGCTTGCTCCCGTCTTTCTTTCAGTATGTCTAAAAAGATCTTACAATTGTCTTCATTTTCTAACTCATCCAAGCCCTTAGATACTTTTAGTGAAAGAGATCTTATCTCGACTAGTATCACAACATCCATTCCATAGGCTAGTCGAAAGGGTGATTCTCCTATTGCTCTTTTTGGAGTAGTGTGGTATGCCCAGATGATATTATATAGCTCATCTTCCTAATCTCCATTTTTATCATCAAGACGCTTTTTGATGCCCTGTAAAATAATTCTATTGGTTACCTCCATCTGCCCATTCGTCTGTGGATGAGCTACTGAGATGAATCACAGCTTTATATTAAGATCAATAAAGAATTATTTGAACTTATCATTGTCAAATTATTTTCCATTATCTGTAATGAGTGTATGGGGATTTTGAATCTGCATATTATTTCCTTCTAAAAGAAGTTACGAGTCCTAGCTTCCATTATTGTAGGAATTGCTCCAACCTCAATCCATTTGGTGAAATGGTCTATGGCCACAATGATGAATTTCCTTTACCCTAATGCTAAAGGGAAAGGTCCGAGTATATCCATCCCTCAGACAGCAAAAGGCCATGGGTTGCTAAGAGGACTTTGCATATAAGCGGGTGAATGTACCAGTTGTGAGTATCTCTGACATTTGTCACAGTTTTGTACAAGCTTTTATGCATCTTGCGACATGGTAGGCTAGTAGTAGCCCTACAAAAGAACTTTTTTAATCAAAGTTACCTGGGCTTTATGAGCCCCGCATATCCCTTCGTATATCTCCCTAAGGACATAATTCCCTTCCTCAAGTGATACGCATTTGCTCCATGGATGACTAAGTGATCTCTGATATAGATTTCCATCCTGTAATACATATTGGGCTGCTTTGATCTATATCATTAGGTAATTTTCCTGAATCTAGATACTCAACTATAGGTTTCATCCACTCAGCTATCTCATATGTGGTGATCACTTTATTTTCCTTTATAGATGGACTATTGAGCTCCTTTTTAAGTTTGAGGTTTTGAATTATGGGTCCATTTTCTATTGCAGTTATTGCTAGTATGTTTTCTTCGTTCTTACTTCTTCTGATTTGGACTGAACTCCATTTCCCACCATTTTCTTCTAGCCTTCTCAGAAGTGCATAAGCCTTATCTGAATACTTAATCATATTTAGGTCTTTTATGTCAAAGGTTCCTTTCAGTTAATTAACTACAAGCTGAGAATTGCAAAGCACTTTATGGCTTTCTGCTTTTACTTCATTCGCCAGCCTTAATCCGGTGATCAAAGCTTCATACTTTGCCACATTATTCATGGCATAGTAAGCCATCCTGACAGCATACTCAATCTTTACCCTTTCGGGTCCTATTAGAATAATACATGCACCTGATCCTTGCTTCCTGATTCACTATCTATATACATCTACCATTCAAATTTTTTATCGCTGAATCCCTTGGCTTTGGTCATTTCCTGTATGAAGTTAGATAACACTTGGGCTTTTATTGTAGTTCGTAGTTCGTAGGATATATCATGTTCCCCTAACTGAACTAACCATTGGACAAGTCATCCGGATGTTTTCAGTCTTTACAAAATATTTCTGAGAGGTTGGTTTGTTCTCACCACTATTTTATGAGTTTAAAAATAGTGGCAGAGTTTGCTTGTTATATGTACTAGAGCCAACACCAACTTATCCATTTTTGGATAGTGGATCTCTGATCCTCTAAAGACCTTACTCATATAGTAAATTGGATTTTACTCTCCCCGGTCTTCTCGTACTAGTACCGATGTTAAGGATTCATTGCCCACTGATAAGTAAAAGTATAATATTTTTCTTGGGGTTGGTCTGCTCAATAAAGGTGGAGAGGCTAGAAACCTTTTGATGTCTTCGAATGCTAATTAGGAATCAGCATTCCATTCGAATTTCTTTATGTTCTTTAGTGCTCGGAAGAAGGGAAGACATTTTCTTGCTGAACATGACATGAACCTTCCCAAGGCTGTAATTCGTCCATTCAATTTTTATAGCTCGTTTAATGTTGTAGGCACTTTCATATTGATAATAGCCTCCATCGTTTCTAGGTTTGCTTTAATTCTCCTTTGTGAAATCATGAACCCTAGAAATTTCCATGCCTTAACCCTAAAAATATACTTGTCACGGTTAAGCTTCACTTTATATTGAGTAGACGTCTTAAAAACTCATTCCAAGTCTTTAGGATGATCTTCTGACCTTCTACTTTTTATGATTAAGTCATCCATATATACCTCCATAGTCTTGCCTATATCTTCCTTGAATATGAAGTTTATGAATCTCTGGTATGTAGCTCCTACATTCTTGAGGCCAAAGGACATTACATTATAACAATATAACCCCTGGTGAGTTATAAAAGATGTTTTTTCTTGATCTTCCTTCTTCATAGGAATTTGGTGATATCCTTTGTCTGCATTTATAAAGTTATACATTCCATGACAGGCGGTTGAATCCACCAACTGATCTATAGTTGGAAGAGGATAGTTATCTTTGGGACATGCTTTATTTAAGTTCGTATAATCTACGCACATCCAAAAATTTCCATTGGACTTACAAATAAGTACTATATTAGCTAGCCACTCAGGATGCGAGACCTCTCTGATAAATCCTATATCTAATAACTTGATAATCTCTGTTGCTATGATCTTTTATCTTTCTAAAGTGAAGTTCTGCCTTTTTTATACTACTAGTTTGATAGAGGGATCACTATTCAGGCTATGAGCAACCATATTTGGATCAATTTCTACTATTTTTATTCCTTGAGTAGCGAAAGTATATGTATGATTGTGAAGTACTTATTCAATCTCCTTTTTTACTTGGTCGGACATTTCTCCACCAATTTTTATCAGCTTGTCGTTAACGAGTTTCAACTCTTTTAATTCATCGATTGGTTCAAGCCTTACTCTTTATTTCTCAAAATCAATAAAAGTTCAATTAAAAAGGCTTCTAGTTCATCTTTAGTAGGAAGTTGATAACATTGTTTAGCGGCTTCCTGATTTCTTTTGATCACAATGACCCATCGTAGAATAAGAATTTTTATTCTCAAATACCTGATACTCGTTACTGCACCCGTCTTTAATAGAATTAATCTTCCGATGACTTTGTTATAAGCCAATCAAGTGTATACTATATTGAACAAGGATTTCAACATAATATGCTCTTCCGAGTCTCAACTTCCAAATTCTATATCCAACTCAATACTACCTATTGGTTAAACTGTTCCTTCATAAAAGTTAGTTATTGGATTAGAGATTGGCTTTAAATCTATTGACGAGCCTCCTATTGCTCGAAAGGCTTCCCAAGTTAAAACGTTAACCACACTCCCATCATCTACAAGTATCCTTTTGACCAAATAAATTTCAATGTATATGCTAACTACTAACGCATTATTATGAGGTTGTTTGACATAAGTCCATTTTTCTGACTAATGTTGATAATTGGAATGGACGAGTTGCATCTTATTATGTACACATCTTTCCTTAATCTTTTCTTTCTCTCTCTTGATGTTGATTCACCATCAATGATCATATTGATTACTCCTGATACATCCCTACGAGTTCTCTTCGTATCCTTTTGATATTCACTCCGAGTATCAAAACTTCATTGATGTTTTGAGCTATCATTAGTGAATTTCCTCAAGGATCTAGCTCTTACCAATTAATCTATCTCAATCTTTAGGTCTCGGCACTCATCAGTGTCCTAACTATGATCTCAGTGGTATCTACAATACCGACTTATATCCTGTGTTCCAATAGAAAGTAGATTAAGCTTCCTGAGGGTTAATATGTTTATTCTGTTCTATTTAATCCATATTAGGATCTCTAATCTGGGGGCATTCAGTGGAGCATACCTCTTATCATCGTTCCTTAATCCAAAGCTTAAGTTATGCTCCTTCCTTATGTCTTTCTTTTTATCCTTCCTTTTTACGTCCTTATCTTCACTCTTTTTTTTTGCATCTTTCTCCTATCTTCATCAAGGTTAATTAGCCTCGAAGTAATAGCCATTGCCTCAGAGAAAGTTTGTGGCTTCTTTGTCATTATCTTATTTTTGAGCTTTCCCATCTTTATTCCATACTTCAATACATCTATTGATGCTTTGTTACTCAGGTGCTCAATTTGCCTGGCGATCTTGTTGAACCTATTAAGGTAATTTTTGAGTGTCTCATTATCACCTTGCTTACAGAGTCACAAATCATTTATACTTTTCTTAGGGGGATGTTTGTAATGAATCGAGTCCTGAATTATTCCACTAACTCCTCAAAGGTAGTTATGGAGTTCTTTGGGAGTCTATGAAACCATCTCTAATCTGTATTCATTAGCATAGTAGGCAATACTCGGCAATGTCATTTTCATTCGAAACATAGAGATGTGAGTTGTTGGATCACCGGTTCCATCATATTGATCTAAAGATGGAACCTTGAACTTTGAAGGTATATGAGTTGCCATTATACTATTGATAAATGAAGTACTTCCATCCAGAATATACTCTTTAATTTCATCTGGTCCAGTTCGAACTTTATATATTATTTCACGCAATTGACAATTAAACTCGATCCTCTCTCTCTCCTAAGAGCATCGGACTCTGCTTCCTACTACAAGTTGGACTCGTGTCCTTTGAATGGTTGACTCCTATTTTCACGTAATTCGCTATGCTCATTGTAGAATGGTGCTTGTTCACCTTGTAGAGCATTGATTATGGCACCTGTTAGTACTACGGACGCAGGACTAGAAGTACCACCTATTTGAATTCCAGTTCCCATTTCTTGAGTTAGGTATGATAGCTACTGTTGCACAAGGTTGATCTGAGATTTGAGACTATTAATTAATGTCTCTTTGTACAATTTGGTAGAATAAACAATTGACTTGCTTCAACCATACTAGGTGGAGTTGAATATTCAGGAAGATTTGGGAAGAGGACGATTAGAATGCATCTCAAGATATATTGAAAAGGAGCATATGATGGGGATGCTCTGAATGTCTTCCCGAACTATGAATTGTTTGGCAAATTTAGCGGTGTAAAGGGTTCATATCTAAGGGGTTGTGTGGAGTTCTCCCCTTAAACCGTAGATGGAATGACATGAGTAGGTGTTGTTGTGGTAGTGGATGATACTCCCTGCAAAGGTAAAGACTCCAAAGTATTTGCCATATGTTGGAGTATTGCCTTGAAAAATTAATAAACTTAAGTTGGGGAAAATAAGAACTTATCCACAGACGGCGCCAATTGATGAATGCTAAACTCTTTAAGACCTGTCAACACAAAAAAAAAAATACTAGGATGAGTCTAGGATCTTTGATCTATAAGGCCTCTGATGCCAAAGATAAAAAAGAGCTATTCAAAAGATGATCCCTTCAAAATAAATATGAACCTATATATAGACATATGAGAAGCATACCTTTTCCTATTCAAACTAATATTATGTGAGTCCTTGTCTCTTTACAATTAAACCTCTTTATCCTTATTGATTAATGATCTCCCATATAGACATAAAGTTCTCTTTGGACTTAGTTCTTTAGGTTTGGGCCATAAGGGCCTATTAGGACTATCAAAGGGTAATGAGGTTATTATCTCAAATATGAAGATTAATATATTAATTTTCAAAAAAATAATACATTTAACATATTATTTTTAATTATAGTTAAATCCACCATCAATTTATTTAAAAAAAATTAAATATCATATGTATAAACGCTTAAAAGCTTTAAAAAATTAAAAATTAAAAATATTTATTACATAATTAAATTAGCAAATACATATAATTGTTTTTAATAAAATTTTAGCAATATAAGTTAAACAAAAAATAAAATAATATATTATAAATTATCCTTAGTAATTATAATATAAAAACTATGAAATCAAAGTAAATTATTTGTATTGAAGTTATTGAATTTTTTTCACATATGAATAATTAAATTATTTTTTTAAGTTGATATCGATTGTTCTGAAAGATACATAATCATTTTAAATTAAGGATAATTAAGTTATTTAAACTGTTAATGGAGTGCAATTGCTAAGAAGGGTGAAAAAACCTCCACCCTTTTTGTTTTAGGGTAAATCAAATATTATTCAGATTATTTACTCTTATTATTTTTTTTATTTCAATGTTTTTTAATTTAATTATAGTTACAATTATTAGCAGTATTTTTTGTTATTTTATTATTATTATTATTATTATTATTATTATTATTATTATTATTATTATTATTATTATTATTATTATTATTATTAT